>JANAVB010015199.1:11883152-12093152 GCA_029216955.1 Iris pallida
AATAATAGTGTGATGTTACTAACAAATAATAGTTAGATGATGATATAATAATAATCGTTTATGATACTGTAATAATATTGGTGTTATGATACTATAATAATAATGGTGCGATGATACAGATTTAATATTATAATATAATCCATATATCTTATGTACTATTTATCTTTATCTTTCGAATTATCTTCATCTTCTAATTTATCTTTATCTTTCGAATTATCTTCATCTTCTCATTCATCATGTAAATCATCTTCTACTTCTCATTCAAGCTCTTCGTCAACTCTATTATTCTCTACAGTAACGTCAACCTCCATTTCATCAACACCGACACTGGCCGAAATGGTATATGTAAGTTGATGCGTGACCGCCTCATCCTTCTGTATGCTAGACTGCCAATATTTATAGTTTTAGTTTTGCATACAACCCACCAATTTCGGATATTGTGTCATCGACTAGGATAACTTGTATAATACACTTGAATTGTTTGACTTGCCAATTCAAATGGTTCGAACCCTCCATATCTTTTTTTTATGTTTTATATCAACAAATTTAAATTGTTTGTCGATTTTTCATCCTTGCTTAGGTGTTGTGTCGAACAATTCACATTTTAACAACATAATTTTTGTCTCAAACTAGTAATCCAGCTCTGTGACATCTCTTAGTAAATCGTAATAGTCGTATTCTGGATCCGCATCATAGAAAGAATCCTTCATAAGCTTTTAGAATTTATTGTATAATTAGTCTCCTCATCGACAAATGAGTGATTTATAGGCTTATAGGTGGTCCTAAATTTGAAGCCATTGATTGTGTATCCATCCCAATACTTTGTCCTCTTGCTTAGTCTGATAGCTAATACTCGAAATCCTTTATTCTGTAGCTCTGTAACAAGACGAAAAGCCTGAAACATCATGTATTATAGGCATATTAGACAATGCATGGTATCGGTATCAAAAATTTACAATGCTTGATGTTTGGAATCCTTACATAATTATATAACCATGGCAAAAAAATCTATCAACCACTCTAGCAAGTTCATCATCTTCATATCAATATTAGGTCTCTCCAATTTAACCTCATCTATAAAAGTACTATGGTAATAAAAAGAAAAGTTAGGATACTTCTTTGCCAAGTATAAACACACAAAAATAGCTAGCAAAGTTGTTTTGCTTACTTCTCAATATCTTCCATCTCCTTTATACCACTATTAACAACATATTGATGAGCGGCTACAAGCTCCTCGTCTTCCAACCATCGTAAATTAGTAGTACTGGTAGGCTTGTCCCCACATTGAATATAGTGTGAATTTCACTATTCAGTGCACCAACCCGACCTTCATCATTCCTTGGGGCTCTATTTCAATTTGTTCTGACATGAGTATGAAAATAGATGGAGCAGAAGTTTAAAACCTCATCAATGATATATGCTTCGCATATCGAAGCTTCTACATAAGTCTTATTGTCCACCTTCTTCTTCATGTGATATAGATACCTAGAAATAACATATTAAAGATTAGAATTATATGAATAAAAAAATTACTAGTTCAAGCTAATTAATTTATGCATCTCAAACGGGTACATCCATCGATAGTGGACGGGAGCACCGACATGTGCTTCGTATGCAAGATGAATCGATAAATGCTCCATTCTATCAAAAAAAGTCAGAAGAAAATACCCTCTCTAACTTGGACGTTGTCAATATAATATTTTTCTCAAGTTCAATTATATGTTGCACCGTCAACTTGTTTGGACACAAATCTCTAAAGAATATAAATAACTCGGCCAACGGAGTCCATACTTGAGGAGGTAGCATCTCTTTCTGAGCAATCAGTACGTAGTAATCTCTCCATGAACACGTAGCAATTATGACTCTTCATTCATGTTAGTTTGCATTCGTTGAGATCGACACATCTTGGCAAATTAGACACATAGCCACTACCAAAATATCTCATATTGGTGACGACATTAGCGACTCAGAATAAATACGTCGCTATTTTTTGTGTCTTTAGCGACGTATCAGTGCCGTCGCGGAACGTCACTATCAGCAACGTTTAGCGACTGTTAGCGACTAGCAATATGGTTTGGAAAGAAGATGTCGCAGTTTTATCGCAGAACGTCGCTAATTTGTTTTATTCAGCGACGTTTTGTGACGCCTACTCCAGAACGTCGCCGGTTTGTTAGTGAACAACGACATTTAACGACGTCTTCTTTCGACGTCGCTAAAATATTTTATATAGGGTTTGCTGGCCCAATCAATTTTATTTTTTTCATCCAAAATTTCATTCTCCCACTTGAGAGCCCAAAATCTTTCTCCCTTTCCCCCTCTCGTCTCCGACGACCCCCCTCTCCCCGACGACCCCCTCCCCTCCGGCGACCCCTTCCCCTGGCGACCCCTCCCTCCGACGACACCCCTTCCCCTCATTCCCTGCCCCGGTGACCCCCCTCACCCGCTGGTGTCCTCGTCGCCGCTCCTCCACCGCCGACCCCCCTCATCCTCTGCTTCGATGACCCCGACCCAACCCCGTACAGGTATACCTAACCCTAACCAACACGACACGATACAAATACACTGACACACACTGACATGATACAAATACACTGACACGATACAGACACACTGACACGATACATGCACACAGAAACCCTCCTTTGCTGCAGATTTGGGTTTTGAGAGTTCATAGTTTTCTGAGATTATATATATATGTATATGTATATGTATATGTAAATGTGTATATATATATATATATATATATATATATAATATATATATATATATGTGTGTGTGTGTGTGTGTGTGTGTGTGTGTGTGTGTATGTTTGATATGAGTATTTATAGATATCTGAGGTTATGTGAGTTTGTATATATATAATATCTGATAAATATATATATGATGTATGTTTATGAGAGTATAGCCATGTGGGGTTGTATATGTGCAGGGTTGCCACGTTCCTGCTATCTATGAGTTTTTCTGAGATGGAGGTGAAGTTCTGTTCAGATTAGGTAGGTTATATTATAGGTTATAAGTTATTCATGGGTTACCAGTTATGTATATGTTATATATATATATGCGTGGGACTAATTGAGTTAGATGCAACTCAGTTTTTAGAGTTACACATATGGGTTAAAGGCTGTATAGTTTGGGGGTTCAGTTTTGCTGAGATTTACATATATATGTGTGAGTATAGATGTAGGTTGTGCCAGTACCTAGAGTGTATAGAGTATCCTAGTACCGGGAGTGTATAGAGTATCCTAAGAAGTGTATAGAGTATCCTAGTACCTAGAGTGTATAGAGTATTCTAGTACCTATAGAGTATCCTCTAGAGTGTATAGAGTATCTTAGTGCCTAGAGTGTATAGAGTATCCTATGATATTGGGGATTACCTACTTTGAGAACCTTGCTAAGAAGTATCCTAGTACCTATAGTGTATAGAGTATCGTAGAAGTGTAGGTATGATTGGTACAGTGTTTTAAGCCCTTGTATAGAAATTAAATTTACTTATGCCAAGCCTTTTCGGCCTATCAGAGTTATAGATTTTTTTCGAAAATCTAGTATAACGTTGATTGCCTCAAAAGGCTTGCATAAGTAAGAGTGTATAGAGTGAGTATACTAGTAGTATATCGTAGTATCTGTAAAACCCCTAAATTTCTACTATTTTTTATATATATATAAATTTGATACTGATTTTTTTATTATTTTTTTATTGTACGTCACGTAGTTGTATTGTACGTCGTGCGCGAAATTTTATTTTTCGTAATTGCTCGACGAGTGCGAATATGTGCGAGCATACATATTTTTAGAAAAACGTTTTTCTATTTTATAGTTTCAAAATAATATATAGTAATTACTTTCATTTACTTAAGGTTGTGAAAAGCATCGCATCGAGATTTTAAAAGCATTATTTAATTTATTATTATGAAAAGGCGAGTTTATTTTATTGGCAATTTAGGAACTATGTTTCATAAAAATACCTTCTTCTCATGCAAATACGTGAAATATAATTTATGTATAAATTAATTTTCAAAATTATTTATTAATTATATTAAATTATTTAAAAGGTATTTTTGAAGTAGATCCTATTAGTATTTAATTTGATTTTCGAAATTTATTAATATTAATATTTTATTATTCAAAATGATATTTAAAGATATTTATTATTTTCGAAATTATTATTATTAGTATTTTTGGAAAATATATTTTAAAATTATTGTGGCAATTTAAATCTTGATATGATTTTATGGGTTTGATTTAAATAGTATAAATTTAAGGATATAATTTATATTTAATTTAAGTTTAAATTATCTAGATTTAAATTAATTTAGATTTGGATTTGAATTTAGTGAATCGATTTAAATTAATAGATTGAATTATCTAATTTGGTTAAAATAAATCCTAATCATTATCCAACTGGGAATTTCTACCTCCTATATAAGGAGAGGTACTCATCCATAAAATTTCCACCATCCTCAACAGTGTATCGTGTCCGTGTCCGTGTCCCATCCACTACTCATTTTCCTTTACAAATACATCAACCCCTTCGTGTCCGACATGCCGGACACAAACCCCCGACACGAACCAAAATTTCTAAATCTAAACCTAACCCGGGCATCCTCCGGCTGCCCACCTCTTCCTCGGCTCGACTATCACCACAGCCACCTATTCTCACCTTGTCCGGCCGACCCTGACCCTAACCCTCTGACCAGGCAACCACCGTCATCATAACCATAACCACCCAAACATCCCGACTATCCCCACACGACCACGGCGACCCCCGGCCAGCGACGATGTGGCCAGCCGCTACCGACAAAACCCCCTCTCGTCTTCGCCACTTTACCCAACCACCGTGCTCGGCAGTCTCCGACTACCCATAACAGGCTGATGCCACCACTGAAATCCGATGTCGCCACCAAACCACGGCCAAAACCCCACCAGCCACCACCACACAAAATTTACAAAAGAAAAGCCAACCACCACCTTACCTACCACCTCGTCGTCGCCCCGCCGTCGACCATCGATCTCACCACCGCCATGAGCTTCCCGCAGCCACCCCTGGCCGCCATCGGGGAACAGATTACCACATCCCCGACCACAACCTCCTCATTCTTCCTGGCCGCATACCCTCACCATCGTCGCGAGCTCCGCCTGCGTCCGTCGTCGGATTTGTCCAGCCCGACCTCCACGTGCGTCGTGGCTGGCCGCCCGATCGAACCCGCCTCCACCGCGAGCCAGTCTTCGCGCATCCGCCTTGCCGCGACCCCCACAGCAGCGCCACCGCAGCCGGCCTGTCCTAGCCGCCTGAGTACTCCCTCCGCCTCTTCCTTCCTCCGACGCTCCCCGTTCTTCGTCGCCTCTCTGCCTTGCTCGCCTCTCTCCTCCGCGCTCCGCGCCCACCCGCCGACGAGTCCCGACCGCAGCTCTCCCTCTCCAACACTTTTTTCGGCTCCCTCTTCTTCCGCTCTCTCCCCATCACTCTTCCTCTTCCACACTTTTTCTCTTTTTCTCTCTCCTTTCTCCTTTTCGCATTCAAGAGCAGCAGCAGTCAACCGACTGCTGCACTCGTTTTTGTTTTTGTTTTATTATTATTTTTATTACTTGTTTTTTTTGTTGTTGCTATTTTTTGTGTGCGTTTTGTTTAGTTTAGTTTTGTTTATTATTGGTTTTCTTCCTCTTTTAAATATCTATTATTATTATTATTATTATTGATATCATTATTATTATTATTATTATTATTATTTATTATTGGTATTAAGAATGTATGTATGTACTGTATATGTAAATATATTATTAGTATTTTTTTATTATTATTATAATAATTTTAATGGCTACTACTAGTAAAGCAGTATATGGACATTGTTATTATTATTATTATTATTATTATTATTATTATTATTATTATTATTTTATTATTAGTATTTAGTTATGAATATTAGGGTTGTGGTTATTAGTATAATTTTTATTATTTTGATTATTTTAATTAAGTTATCATTCTTAGAATATGTATTATTATTTTTAAAAGGATAGAGCTATATATGTAATTCCAAATTTGGAGGTCTGACCTAAAATATTTTCCTAGATTTTGTTATTTATTTATTTGAAAAATATTTTTAACTAATAGATTTCTACGAAAAATCCTACCTTTACAACTTAGAGTTCTTTAGCCAAAAATGATTTTTCTTGACTTTACGTATATTTTCAATAATTATTTAGATTCAAACTAGTTTTCGAATATTATAAATAGTTTTTTTTTAAAATTTGAATATATATTATTTACTTCGACCATCCTTCCATCCATGACTAAATCCTATTATTCATGTTCCCTCGCCAATTCAAACCTACCTTATATCGAACCTAACGAATTTGACCCAATGGAACTGTCCGTGCCACCATCAGAGGCCACCTTGTATAGTTGTTACACCGAAGTTGCAGTTCGTGCCATCTTGAACATTGTAGTACACCAGGTGTCCTACCAGACAAGACACACTGCCATTTGCTGTTTATTTATTTTAGCTCATATTGCATGCATTATTCATTATTTTCTTTATGCAAAATAAATTGTGATACATGGCATAACTAGTTAGAACTTACTGTTCAGTTATATTTCCTGCTATGTATTATTTTTTTACACATTAAACCTAGATTTAAGGGACCACCTTGTGTGTTGCATTCATAGGCCTTACACATTTATACCACATTGTTGTGAGTCACATATAGGACTCGGACATGCGTGATTGGATGGCCACCAGTATGTATAAGCCGTGCGTTAGGAAATAACTGCTAATAGAGTTGCATGCTAGAAGACTTAGCAGTTATGAGTTGGCATTGGGCGGGGAGAACATGATTGGAAGTTGACTACCACCCTATCTATCGTAGACTCGCTCGCTATCGAGGAACGATAGGTAGACTATATGCTATAGACTCGCTCGATACTGAGGAATAGTATATGGTGTTGTGACTCGCTACTGAGGTATTGTATTGATATTTTCTTGACTTGATCCGGGTAGTCATGCGACCATGAACTGTTTTTAAAACTGCATTTCACTTAGATTTGGTTAGGTTCCCTTATCCGTTGGGTATAAGTACTCTTGGTTTGGGTACTTGTATCTGACCGTGGCTTGGAATAATAACTTGTCGCGGATTAGTTCGTCACATCTTGTCCTTGTTTGGTTGTAGGTGTGACTTACTACTTCGATGAGAAGGTATTGAACCTTGTTGGGGTCCGGGTACCATATTAGATTCATAGCATGGAAAGATACGTCACCGTGAATTAGTTTATCATCTCCTGTCCTTGTTGGTTAGGGGGATGGTAAGCTAGTTTAATAGGTGTGTATTGGACCATGTTATAATTCAATTGACTTATTTATTTGAGCAATATTTATTCAGTTTATATGGCATGATATTATGTATCTTGTTACGTCCCTCTGAGGACCTGGTTATCTCGTCAGGTGTGTGCTCTTGTCTTTCTCAGGTGCTCTAGCTCTAGCCGTGACCATCTATATTTCTTCGAGGATGATTGCACTTTGATCGTCTTCGCTTCGCTCGCCAAACTCTTTCTTTTATTATGTATTTCTTTTCATAGTTGGTAGTGGATTTGTCTCTGCCCAACTACATGTACCAATGACAATTCATAGTTGATTATATGATATATTTTATTCTTATATTTTGTGGATGAGATTAGTTAGTTGTGGTTTACTGCACTTACCGCTTACATATCCATATGAGGCCCATGTAGTTCGTATGAATACATCTGGCATGTCTACGTTCCTAGTCCTACGCATTTTGGGACTGAGACGTTACAGTATCCTAGAGTGTATAGAGTGAGCTTCTCTACTTTCTTTCTTCTCATTCGGGTCATTGAGCCGACTATTCTGCATCATAGGATATCTACCTCAACCTCACCCTAGAGAAGTGTAAAAATATTAATATTAACCAAGGTTTACAGTATCGGTTTCGGTATCGATATCGTTATCGGTATCATTTACGGTTGATATCATGAATCTCATAGCTTTTGCTAGCAGAGCATAATGTAGAACCAAACGTGAAACAGAGCTTCATATTCAAAATATTAGAAGTAAATTTTTTTCGATTGGTTAACATTGGTTAACATTAATATTGATACCGAAATGGTACCGAAACCGATTCTGATATCAACCGTATTCGAAATCGGTTTCGGTATCAACCGTAAATGATACCAAAACCGATTCCGATACCGATATCGATACTGTGAACCTTAGTTAACATTAATATTTCCACACTTCTCTAGGCTGAGGTTGAGAAAGATATCATATGATGCTGAATAGGATACTGAGAGAATCGAATGAGAAGTAGGGAAGTAGAGGGGGATCGGAGAGGGGGGGTCAGAGAGGGGGCCTTCTTGTTGAACATGTGACGACACTCATTTGATACTCATGTGTCTATATGTATCAATTTGGAATATACTCGAATAATGTGTATCTATCTTTGCAGAATTATTGTTAAATGGATATGAATTACTATCTGCGGCATCGTTCGTGAATGTATAATTGTCATCCTGATGACATATGCAGTGTGCGGGATAAATTTATACATGGGGTAGAGCAATTTTTGCAGTTCGCTAAGGCGTTGCCTCAGTACATGGACCGTACCAAAATTAAGTGTCCATGTGTGAGATATCATAACATAAAATATCATCCAAAAGTGGATGTGACATATCATTTGTACTCGAGACATTTTATGCCAAATTACTATCAGTGGACGTCACACGGTGAACTTGTGCCTTTAGCATCGGAGCAGGAGCCTAATTTCCCGTATATGGATGTCCATGACCACGCTGGTTACGACGAAGGGTGCGTGAACATTTTTTGACGCTGTAGGCCTAGTTTAGATCCAGACAATCATGATGCGGCAGAGAAGCCACCGAATGCCAATGCTGCAAAGTTCATGGAGTTGTTAGAGAATGCAAGGACTCCTTTGTATCCTGGTTGTGAGGATCATTCACCGTTGGAGGTGGTTACAAGACTGCTGAGCATCAAGTCGGATTTTAATATGTCCAAGAATGTTACAATCGAATAATCGAATTGATGATAGAGATCTTACCGGTAGGTGCAAAGTTACCTACAGACTTCTACCGGTCTAAGAGGATGGTGAGATCTCTCTAGATGGGATATGAGAAAATTGATGCATGTCGCAACGGGTGCATGTTGTACTACAAAGACGACAAGGATGAAGACGTGTGCAGATTTTGTGGTGTTGATCGCTACAAGGCAACAAGTTCAAATAGGACTCCCGGTGCAAGGAAGCCTACCGATTCGATACACTACTTGCCGTTGACGCCGCGGTTGCAGAGGTTGTTTATAGTGAAGGAGACTACAAAAAATATGAGCTGGCACAGACAGAAACAGATCAAAGGAGTATTAGATCACACATCTGATGGGGAAGCATGGAAGCACTTTGATCGAGAGTATCCAGATTTTGCTTCGGATCCGCGTAATGTCAGATTGGGTCTCTCCTCCGACGGTTTTTCTCCATTCAGACTTTCGGGCTCCCAGTATTCGTGTTGGCTTGTGATCGTCAATCCGTACAATCTACCGCCTTGGATGTATATGAAGACTCCGTATATGTTTCTCACCGTTATTATCTCGAGTCTGAACAATCCGAAGAGGAATATCGATGTGTATTTACATCCATTGATAGATGAGTTAAATCAGCTGTGGGAAGTAGGTACCAACACCTAGAAACAGAATTTTCAGATGAGGGCCGCACTGATGTGGACCATCAATGACTTTTCGGCATATGGAATATTATCTGGATGGAGCACTCATAGTCGTCTCTCGTGTCCATATTGCATGGACCGTACGAAGGCTTTTCGTTTAAAACACGGAAGACAATCGTGCTTTTTCGATTGTCATCGATAGTTCTTGCCGAAGGACCATCCGTTCCGGAGGAACATGAATATATTTCATGCCGACGTTGTAGAGAAGGCCAATCCATCGCCAAGGTAGACCGTAGACACGATATGGAAGGAGGTCAAGGATTTTCCAAGTGCTATCGAAGAGCCTACAAAGGGATACAAGTGTGATGAATTTGGCCACACTCATAATTGGACAAAAAGAAGTATATTCCGGGGCCTGCCTTATTGGAGCACCAATCTGATCAGACATAACCTTGATGTCATGCATATCGAGAAGAATGTATTTGACAACATAATCAATACTGTGATGGACGTAAAAGAAAAGACGAAAGACAATCCCAAGGCCAGGTTGGACTTGGAAGATATATGCAGACGTCCTACGTTGCATTTGATAAAGGAAGGCAATGGGAAGTATAAGCATCCTAAGGCAATTTTCTCACTAGACAGGGAGAATAAAGTGAGACTTTGTAGGTGGATTCAGGGGCTAAAATTTCTTGACGGATACGTGTCGAATTTAAGAAGATGCGTTGACCCGAAGGAGAACAAACTGACGGGTATGAAGAGCTACGACTGTCATATATTTATGGAGAGGTACATAACGGACGAAGAACTGGAACAAGAAATGAGACGTCATTTTCCTTCATAGTTGAGTGCATATATAAGATGACGCAGTAATTACTTCTCGTATATGCACTTTGCACAGTAATTAACGGAATGCTGAATTTAATTTCTTATCTTGTGGCATTTAGGTCGATCGTCCGGACGCAATACTAGAGAATGAGTCTATTAGAACTCTAGCCAAGGGGCTCATTTATTCCGTCAAAATATGGCCAAGCTATTGTGTGAATGAGTTTAGGTTCAAGTTAACAAATGCTCCGATCAGAGAGAACTTTCCAGATCTTGATTCGACCAAAATAGTTGTTTGTGTATCCGATCTACAAACTACAAAGATGTAGATCGGGGCAATAATTTCTATGGCATCTTACGGGAGATTGTGGAGTGGACATATAACTATGGCGTAGAGCCGGCTAAGATCGTATTGTTCAGGTGTGATTGGTTCGATCCGATCCAAGATCAAGGTTGAAAAATTGACAAGCATGGTCTTGTGGATATTAACTACCGCTGTCGATATCAAGAATACGAACTATTTGTCCTAGCAAGTCAGGCTCAACTAGTTTACTTCACTACTTATCCTAGACAAGGAACAACTTGGTTGGACTGGTGGGCAGTATGCAAGACTAAAGCCAGAAATACCTTCGATGTTGACGAAATAGCTTATCAGGAGGACGAGCTACCTCTCATAACAAATACAGTTGATGTGGACACAACAAAAGTTCCATGTTACACATCTAATCGTGTAGAAGAGGTAGAAGTATCCGAAGAAGAAAACGAAGTAGATGAAAGCGAAGATGAGGAGGAAGAGGAAGATGAGGACGCGGAGGTCGAAGAAGATGAATTTTTAGAAGATAATTGAAAGTAAAATGAAATATAAATATATTCCACATTATACGTCTAATATTGTCATTTTGTTTAATCCTTAATTTATCTATATGTTTCCATCAATCTTACCAGATGGCACCCATGACCCGAGGACGTCGATTGAGAGAGGCACCTGCTACTGAGGAGGTAGTGCTTCCTCCTGCTGCTGAGTCGGTAGTAGTACCTACTGCAGAGATGACAGTCAAGGAATAACTTCCTCCTCCTATTAAGGAGGAAGTAGTTCTTAAAGCCGAGATTGCTGTGAAGGAGGAGGTGGCACCAGAGGGCAGTTGCACCAAGAGTTCCAGTCATCCGTCTCCTCTAGATATTGATCTTGTTGGTGTGGATCCTACTTATGCGCAGTGGCTGAGAAGGGAGATCTCTCTGCGCCTGCGTAGATGACAATAGACTTATTGATCTTTCTGGATATTATTATCTAGACTTGGATGTTGATCCATCTCCTCTGGATATTAATCATTCTGAATGTTATTATCTAGACTTGGATGTTTACTTTACTTTCTGGATATTTATTTTACTTTCTGGATATTTTTGGATGTTTATAGAGTTTATTATCTAGACTTGGTTATTATCTAGAAATTCAACGAAGAGTTGCTCCGGGTCTATTTTTATAAACTGTGATATGTTAAATACATGTTTATTATCTACAAATTCAACGGAGAGTTGCTCCGGGTCTATCTTTATAACCTGTGATATATTAAATGCATGATTATTATCTTGTAGATATCTATTTCTATCAGGTATGGCAGGACGCAGAGGATCGTACCCCCGTCGCAGTAGAGGAGTATCCTACGGAGGTAGAGGTTCCACCCGTAGATAGAGTGGTACTCCATTAGTGGATGACGGTGCCGGTCCCTCTTCTCATAATACTCCAATATACCAGCTACTCGGATCTCCGTCTGTGTCGACGGTACGTAGCAGCACTCATGGGACGGACAGTTCCAGGCCTGATCCTAGCCCGTCCAACATCATTCCTCTTGCTGACGGCACTATGGAGACGGAGGAGCAGGTATAGGAGGTCGCACCTACGCCGTCTACATATGATCCGAGCGATCCCCCATAGGCCCCTCCGGACGAGACGATGATGGAGATTTGGTCCGACGGGCCTACAAAGTAAGTTAATTAGTTAACATTTATTCATACTTATATCTATATGTTAATGAATTTAATTATCGTTGTTTAGATATCGTCCCCCGTTAGTTCAGAGGGCATTGGGGCTATTTATGAGGTCCAACTACGGCAGGCCTTGGATGAACTATTCGGATGCCTCGGACAAGAGGAAGGCATTCTGGTTTGCCCACTTCAAGGTAACTAAAGTATATTTCTTTTAGTATAAATCATATTTATGTATATTATATAGCTAACTAATTTAATTATTGTAGAAAATATATTTTTATCCACCATACCGGGCTGAGATGATTGAGAAGCAATTTTCTGCCGTTGCCGTCAAGTTGATCCGGGATGCGATCGACGATCAGAAGGCTCGAGACCGTTTCCAAAAAAGAAATCCAAGGTTGGATCACGTCCGAGCAGTAGACTTCCATGAAGGCTAGATTCGACGCTCCTAGGTGCAAAGAACGGTCAGAGAAGGCAAAGGTGGCTAGGACGAAGGCAGGAAAGTGGTGTGGTGGCTCGATTCCTATGACAGAACATTTCCGTCGCTTGGTACGTATTTTACTGTGATATATGATTTTAATAAAAGTAGTAATAAAATGTTTAATTTCAATGACAAACATTTTATTATAACAGGTAAAGAAGGGTGCTAATCCCAACATGGTTACGGTCTTCCTGGCTATCCATCGGAAGGACGAAAAGCTCATCAATGATCGGGCCATCCAGAGCCATGTAAGTATTACTTATCTGTCACTAACTTTATTATAACTTAAGAAATATACAAATATATCCATAGACATGGAACAAATAGGTTGGTAGTAAATATTATGCTTATCGAGATGCGTACTTTTCTAGGATGCACATCTTAGGCTAGAGCGTGAGCTTATTAGTGCATCTATGGAGGGAGGGACTGGTACTTCAGCGTAGTCCCCTCCGGCTCGGACGATGGACGAGCTCTGGATGACTGCCGTTGGTGGTCTTTAGAGGGGTACGTACTATGGTACGGGATCCTACAGTGCCTTTGTGGCGACGCAGTCATCCAGAGCCTCCTCTGCCAGTGTGCATTCCCCACATCCCTCCGAGGAGTCGGTCCGAGTGGGGGAACTCTGTCGCCAGCTTATTGAGCTGCGTGACAAGCTGTTGCGAAGGATGGAGCCGCCCCAATCTCAGTCGCAGACGGACGATGCGGCTCTCACCGCACGATTTGATATGCTCGAGCGCACCATTAGGGAGATGGGCGAGAGGACAGATCTTGCCGTTCAGGTGGTGCAGGGGACGCAAACGACCATTGGCGAGCAGGTTTCAAGGCTGGCGGCTGTTATGGCGTCCACAACTCCAGACTGCTGGCCATGGAGCGAACACTTCCTGGTCATACTTCGGCATCCACACCGACTGCAGCGGCTCCACTGCCCCCTCTTCCTTCTATTGATGGGTCGTCACCGGTGATGCTGACCCCGGAGCAGTACAGTTTTCTGGTGTCCCAGGTGCAGGCACTGCCTAGTCCTCCTCCTCATCCTGACCAGGCGTAGTCCTTTATTGGACTTATTTTCATTTGTTGTGTTGGTGACCCATTGTTGGGTCTTTATGTATTTGTTGGTTTATGTATTTATTTTATTCCGGGTATGACTATTTGTGTTATGTTATGTTGAATATTATCGGACACTTTTTATCGCCATTTGGTAGTGGATTTGTATCCACCCAGCTATTTCTTGTCTTTTTGACCATTCGATTCTATTTATTTGATTATTGGTAGTACATTATTATTATTTGTCTCTATATTGATTTACCGGTGTTGAGTGTTCCACCGAAGGGGTCGACGAACCCAGAAAATTCTACGGAGGGTTGCTCCGGGTCTATTATTTGCAAACTGAAACTCTAAATGCAGGTACACTGTTTTTAATTTAACTGTTATTTATGTGAAATGCATACTGCCTGCTTTTTTTTACAATTTTTTTTGGAATTAGCGATGTTCAGCGACGGTCAGCGATGTTCAGCGACGGTCAGCGACGCACACTTACGTCGCTAGAACGTTGCAAACCTAAGAACCAAACGTCGTTAATCGTTGTAGAACGTCGCAGATGTGCTGACGTGGCAAACTGTATAGGTCAGCTAATCTAGTATCTGGACGTCGGTATTTAAGTATCTTAACGTTGCTAAACGTCACTAAAATTATGACGTGGCAACCAAAAAATTCTCAGATATGAAGTCAGACAACGTCGCTAATCACTAATTTATCGTCGCTAAAATTTGAACGGACAGCGACAATCAACAACGAAAGTTTACGTCACTAATTAGTAACGTTGTTGTCGGTAAAAGTTGCTAATACTAGTGACGTAGTGCGTCGCCGATCTACGTCGCTTTTGCGACAAATATCGACGTTTTCCCTAATAGCGACCATGAATAACGTGACATGCCCGAAACGTCGCTAAATACGTCGTTTGGCTGTTTAGCTATTAGGAAATCTCAACTTCGAAATCTAGTTGCATATTATCAATTTATCATCCCTACTTAATGTGAATGGTACTGGAGGCTTGACCAAATTACCATTGGTCCTTCATTTTAGGTACAACTCTGGATGCCTTGCAAATATTTTTCATGTCCTTTCTTGCTTTTGGCTTGTCTTTTATTTTTTTTCCTTGATGTCCATCACCGTATTGAAGACGTTGCCGAACACATTCTTTTGGATACGCATGACATCAAGATTGTGTCTAGTGAGATTATCCTTCCAATAAGGTAAGTTCCAAAAGAAACTCTGTTTCATCCAATTATGGTTATGTCCGAATAATTCAAAATGAAGGTCTGATCTCTGTTCTTCCATCACAGTTGATATATGATCAAATATCCCATTCAAACCTGTTGGTAGATTTGATTGTCATCCATTGCCTCTATAAATTTTTGTTGGCCCAATGATTGTATCATGTTTTTGAATATGGTTAATATGTTAAGTTTAGCATTTCATTATCACCAATCTTCATACTATCGCTATAGCATTTCTACTTATACTTATACCTTTGGTGATATGCACCTACTGGTTTACATATTAGTGATATGAGCTTATCTATCTTAAATTTAATCGGGTTGCCAAAATCAAAACTATGTTTTTGATTGTGGTCATTCAATTAAGATTAATAATTATGATATCAAACATTTATGCTATCACCTTAGCACTTATACTTAAACTCAGCATTGTCCTAATGTGCATTAAACTTATCATACTTGCTACTATTATATTATTTTGTTCGTCTAACATGTACATGCAGAAAAATAATAAGCAAGATCAATTTGGACATATGCATTTAAGAAATCATGGTGGGCCAAAGATGACGGATCCCACAAGATTTCTCTGAACCACCCGACGACATCTCCAGAGCCACGCACTCGGGGGTTCCGCTGCCCGGTTAGCGGACGGGGGTCGAGGGGGCAGCGTCCCTTGTTGGGGGTTCGGGGGCGAATCCCCCGAAAGGTATTCAGTTTTCACAAACTGGATATCTTTGGACAGCTGCCGTCAAGGAAAAAAGCCAGCACCTATCAAAGGAAGAAGTCAAGCCAAGCCATCATCATTTCAAGACTCTGCAGAAGCCTGCTCCTACTATAGTATATTTGGAGTCTGTAATGAGTCTTAGGAAACATTGTAAACACAAGAAACAGATGGTAAAATTGAAAGCTATGGTAGAAAATAACCGAGGACAATCTTCGGAATCCTGGCGGATAATTCGGCGGATCTCTGCGAAAATCCGACGGAACATCCGAATGGTCTCACAGAATATCTTCTGTGAGTGTTCGGATTATCCGACGGAAAACTGCGAAATTCCAACGGATTTTCCGCCATATGACCGTTTGCATTCCAACGGTCGAATTTTACGAATGATTGATTCCAACGGCTCTATTTATAGCCGTTGGACTATACAGGCGGATGATCCGGCGGATTTTTGCAGAAATCCGACGGATGATCCGTCAGCCTGTGAAAGTTGCATTATTGTACTTTGCTTTGTTTTGGTTATAAATAGCCTTGAACCCCTTCATTCAAGGTTGATGCTTTGAGCCTAAAAATTCCTAAACCATCAAAGCTTATCCACATATAACTCTACAAAGCTTCATTTGCCATCCACAAATTGTGTTAGGGTTATTGAGTTGAAAAGTAAGATCTTCATCCTATTGTAAGGAGATCAAAACCTATTGTGAAAGGTTGAAGTTGGAGAGTCTTCGTATCCAAACTCTCGGTTGAAGTTGGAGAGTCTTCGTATCCAAACTCTTGGTTGAAGTCGGAGAGGCCTTCGGATTAAAGCTCTTGTGTAAGAAGTTGGCGAGTTCTTCAGATTCAAACTCGTGTGTAACTATTTACTCAAATAGTGGATTAAAGCCGGAGAGAGTTCCGGGACTGGAGTGCCTCTTGGGAGGATACCAGGATATATCGTGTGTCGGTATTGTTATTGCTTCTTCTCTTGCACTTTTATTTTTAAATTGTCCATTAGCTTGTGCTAAGTGCTTGATTAGTTAGCTTGACCCTATTCACCCGCCCCTCTAGGGTTCCTACAATTTTGTCCAAGTACAATGAACTCAGCTTACTGCTCTTAATAGATGACAAGTTGATTATATGTGAGAAGAATATATCTTGTCACCATTTGTAGACGAAAAACATGAAAAAGAAGTCCATTGTTCAAACAGCAAATTTGTTGTAAAGTAACAAACTTTTGCAACAACTTTGACAAAATTCCAAAAAAAGAACTTTTTCGACAGATGGACTGGCGGAATTTGGACTTGTCCAAATTCTGCCAGTCCGACTGGCTGAATTTGTGCATTTCCCTTTTTTTTTTATGGCCAGCCGGTTGGGTTGGTTGCTTTCTTTTGGGTTTCGGTTGGGTTGGTTAGTTTGTTGTGGGTTTAATGGTGGGGAGGCCGGTTGGGTTATGTGTGGTTGGGGTGATGGGAGGAGATAAGGAGGGTAGGTTTATTGGGAAGTGGTGTATGGGAAAGTGTTAAAAAATCGACTAAAAAACCAACTAAAAAAACCGACTAAAAAAATCAACTAAAAAACCGACTCTAAAATAAACCAATCCAAAACCACCAGCTCCACTCCTGCTCTTAAAAAAAAAAAAAAGAGTGATTTCCGACAGTCAGACTGGCGGAATTTGGACAAGTCCAAATTCCGCCAGTTCATCTGTCGGAAAAGTCTTGTTTTGAAAATTATTGCAAACATGTTACTTCCAGTGTAATTATATAAAAAATTGTTACTCTACAGCAAATTTTCTGTTGTTCAAATCGGGTACTTTGTTCTGAATTTTCTAATTTTGATAATACATAATCAAATAAGTACTCAAGTCCTTTATCAAATACTAGTCACGTTCACGTGGGTTGTTGGTAAAACTTTATAATATTGTTAAAAAATTAGTTACAAATTTAAATTATATTAAAATATTTTAAATATGAATTGAATCTATACTACTATGTAATAAGAAAAGTTGAGCTGTAACGTAAAACTTTTCTTTCCAATATACCCTTACATATGTCTACTTATTAAATTTCTAGTACTATATAATTGAAAAAGTTGAACTTCATCGTAAAACTTTTCTTTCCAAATATACCCTTACATATGTCTACTAATTAAATTATTTATTAAAATTAATAGGGACAACTAGATAATTACGAAATGTGTCATTTGATCTTCCTAAATAGCCTTTAGTATTCCTAAGTAGTTTAATAAAGATAAGAATAATTACGACAACATTTTACTCTTATTAATAATAACCTATGAGATACATGCAAATAACGTATTTATACTAGTATATTTCAAATATAATTTATTATAGATATGTTTTTAGAATTTTGGATATGTTTAGTTCGATGATACTATGTTCTTAATTTAAATATAATTTGAATATATGAATAAATTTTAGGATTTGTTATATGTTAGGTAGTTAGAAAAATTTTAGAATTATTTTTCTTATCTACGCAATTATTTTTATTTTATTATTTTTGATTTATTTTGTAACTTTTTAATGGATAATATATATATATGATTCGGAACCGTCTTGAAAGACCATTATTATACATAGACTTTTCTAATATCCTATGATGTTATGTGAACATGACTAGGACAGTAAGCAAAACAGTCCAGAACCTAACGTACGTTGTCTAGTCTCCCCAACCTTATCCCGTCCTGTGTATAGAGCAGTTAACAAAATATGACTAATTGCTACCAGGAATTGTTTAACTAGTACGTGTATGAAGTCGTGTAACCGCATCTCACTCGTAAATAACGTGTACTTGCATGTGTTGTTGCTAACTCGCCAACGAACCACACGTTTCCCTCTCCGCCAAGAAACTAAAGTCCACCGAAAACTAAGCAGAAAAAGCACACTTTCTTTTGAGTAGCTAAAGATATTCATATGAAAAGGAACCAGAGGGAGGTTCTACACAACTTGAAGTCTTGAACCCGAAAGCAACCGTGGGTGGTTGCTCTCAGTGACCAGTTCCTATCTTCGATGTACGTACGTGTTTGCTGCCATCACCGCAATTCGTCAGTCTCCAAATCAATGTTTCCGTGTGTAAAACGAACTACATGTTGTTTGTTTTGCCAACTTCTTCTAAGCGTCTATAAATAGCTACATCTTCTTCCATTCATTCTTCCAACCAACAACACTGACCGACCGACCGACCAAACTAGCAGAGATGATGAAGAGATGCAGAGAAGAGGTAGAGTTCGATAGCATCGACCAAGCCAACGTACTGATGCAACTATCAAGAGGAGGCGAAGAAGTGACTTCGACTCCCGGCCTCCGGCGGGAGTTCGAATGCAAGACATGCGGCCGGCGGTTCCCGTCGTTCCAAGCCCTCGGAGGTCACAGAGCCAGCCACAAGAAGCCCAAGGTATCGGGCGACGACGGCCGAGCTGGCCAGACGACGACGGCGAAGCCCAGAACTCACGAGTGTTCCGTCTGCGGGCAGGAGTTCGCGATGGGACAAGCTCTCGGCGGACACATGAGGAGGCATAGGGCTTCTGCTGAAGGATTGAGTACCTGCCATGGCTTCGTGGAGAAGAATCCGTCTCCCGGGAAGAGGGTTTTGTTGGATTTGAACTTACCACCTTTGGAAGAGGAAGGGGAGAACAGAATATTGGGTCTTGGCCTGTGTCTTGGACTTGGCTTAGTTTGTTGATAGGAAGGATTTCTTCCATTGATTTATGTATACAATTTGCATTCTTTTTTTTTTTTTTTCCTTCACACAAAATTTATCTTCAATATTGGAGGGTCTTATATTTTATCTTACTTTTCTATATAAAAGAAAACCGAGGACTAAGTAGATTAGAATAGTGGGAGTAAACCAGATTGAACTGAAATTATGAGAATTTATGTATTGATATTTCTGAACTTGAAAGTTACAAGTGCAAGGATCAATATTTCAGAATTTCAAAGATACGAGTGCAAAGGCTAATAATATTCCCAAGCTTCATATATTTCTGAACTTCAAAGTTACAAGTGCAGAGTGTTAGTCCCTAGTAGATCAAAGATAGATCACGTACAGAGATTCACAAGAGATCTTGCAGTCTTCTCCCTATTTGATCCTGATGTTGTAGTCGAGACTCAGAGATTCACGCAAACAAGTTTGCTCTCTAGAGAAACTCGATTCCAACAAATCTTGTTGAAACTCAGGTTACAAACTGACAATAACCAATTACGTTCTTCCTTGCAAACGCAGTTTTACAACTAGAAGAAAGAAGGAGAAGAAGATAGAAAAAATTATCCTTGCTGGGGTGGAGAAGACCATCGTTGCTCAAAGCATGGTTCGTCCTCTATCTACGATCTGCTCCCAGGAGGCAGCAAATTCACAAGAGAACTTCTTGAACGCTCGTAGTTACAACTGAGTGTGACTCGAACATACCCCCTGGACTCCTTCAATTTCATTTTCAGTCTGTCTCGAAAAGGAGGCCAGAGAGCTCTATTTATAGAGAAGGGTGGAAATACCATCACCACACATGGCGGATGTGGGACTAAAATATCAA
The DNA here is from genome assembly GCA_029216955.1 of Iris pallida. Lineage (NCBI taxonomy): Eukaryota > Viridiplantae > Streptophyta > Magnoliopsida > Asparagales > Iridaceae > Iris > Iris pallida. The sequence goes on from JANAVB010015199.1 coordinate 11,903,639, forward strand.
CTCCCAAAACAAGATTGATATTCCAAATCCCGCAGTCAGCGGAGTTATGTGCCAGCTCTGTCTACGCATATGCCCGCAACAACACAATAGTAACTGATTATGCGCGTATAGGCCCAGCAACACAGCAACCCATGCGCGCATAGCCTGCACATAGACCGCTCATAGCTCGAACATGCTTTTGCGTATGCTCTCGCGCTTGCATCGCTTATGCAACTCGAGCATAAAACGAGCGCAATATATACACACAACCGCCATTCGACGATGCCGACGTGATTAGTGCAAAGTGTGCCATCAAATCACCACTTTGCACCCTTGAGCCCGAGTCTGAGTCCTAGTCATTAAGCCCCTTTAATTAGGACTTAGCTTCTAAGGGAATTTTTTCAAGTGTGACAAAAAGTATAATTACTTCCTTGAGGAGTTTAAACTTAATCCTACTAGTAAAACATCCCACATGATGCCCACTGGGGCCACCACCCCATGTGCATTCCTCAACACCAAGCATGATATTATATTTAGATACCTACTTGGAGTGCTTCTAATGTGGGTCTCTCTCTCACTACCAAAATATGTCAAATCAGCGACGAATTTAGCGACTCTGGAAGAAGCCATCACAAGCATTTTGGAAATTAGCGACGTATTTAAAAGAAGTCGCAATACGTCATTGTCAACGACTTTTAGAAACGTTTAGCAACTACCTTTACTATTATGAAATTTGACGTCGTGGAGTAGTCGATAAACGTCAGTATATTTTTAATAACAATGACGTTTAGCGACTCCACATGTAATATGTCGCGGTATATTAAAAAATAGTGACGTTTATCGACGTCGATATTTTGACGTCGGTAAATTACTTAATATAGGGTTCTAGCTGGTTCGACATTTCATTTCATCATAAAATTTTTGATTCCCGCCCCTTCATCCCCGACCTCTTCCTCCCCAAGTCCCAGACGACCCTCTGGCGTCCCCCCTGACCACCTGGCGACCCACCTGCCCCGATGACCCCCCGACATCTTCGCCCCCATGCCCCCAGACGCGGCTCCTCCCCCTACGGTACGGCTGCTCCCCATATGACGTAGCTCCTTCTCCCTTCTTCCCCGCTCGGTAAACCCTAATCCTGACTCGTCGTAACTGGTACACACAAGACACATGGACACACATGACACATAGGCACATACACAGAGGACACATTCCATGCAGTATACAACCCTAAACCTGACACATGGACTCGGACACATGGACTCGGACACATGACTTTTATTATGAATTTAAATATATATTCTATATTTGATCTATTTGATTGTAATGGACACATTGACACAGGGACCCGGACACATGGACACGCACACACACAGGGCTTTGATAATGATAAGATTTAACTGTTATAGTTCATCATTGTTCTACAAATTGGGATTAGTTGACACCTAGCACTAGACGCCCGGTGCCCGTTCGACAACTGCCCAACTATTTAGGTTATTTAGGGTTTATGTAACCAAGACGACGAATCAATTTTTTATATATAAGATGACTATACGAGGAGGTGAATTATAACATTAAGAAAAAATGTCCAAGTTATGATAATAGCTAAAATGCCGTCGCCAATTTACTGTATTTTGGTAGTGTAGTTGAATTATAAATTAACTTTGTTTAACTTTATAAACATATGAGTATCATAGGCTAAGTGAACGGGAGAATGCTACTGCACCTGCAAAGGGAGGGACTGGTACATCCTTGCAGCCCTCTCCAGCTCCATCGACAAACAAGCTCTGGATGACAACCGTTGGTGGTCTTTAGAGGAGTACGTACTATGGTACATGATCCTATGACGCCTTTGTTGCGATGAAGTCATCCATGACCCCCGCTGCCAGTGTGACATCCCTCACAGGAGTCGGCCCGAGTCGAGGAGAGCATTGCCCGACAGGTTGCTGATCTGCGTGACGAGATGCTAAAGAGGATTGCGGAGCAACCACAGTCTCAGTCGTAGATGGACGATGCAATGCTCAACACATGATTTGATACGCTCGAGCACGCCATCATGGAGATGGGTAGGAGGCAGATCCTAATATTACAGTGCTGCATGGGACACAGATGGCCATAGACGATCAGCTTGTGAGGCTACATGATCCGATGGCTCACAGCATTATGAGACTGGCATCTGCCTTGGATATATACAATAATGGACTTGACGCTTGGAGCAGACATGTCCTCCAGGTCCGTCGGCATCGACACCTACTCCATCGATTACGCTGCCTCTTTTATTATCATCGTGACGCTTACACATGAGCATTATGGCTTCATGCTATCCCAAATGCGCGGTGTGCTCCTCCTCCTGATCAGCCGTAGTCCTTCATTGGACATATTATGTTTGGTTGTTTGTGTGTTGGCACATTCTTGGGTCTTTATATGTTTATTTTAGACTTTTAGTGATAGTAATTGATGTGTTGTATTTTTTTTTTCTATTTTTTGCAGTTTAGCGACGTTCTACGGCGTTTGACGACATATCATGGCATCGCTAAACATGTATCGGAACGTCGCTATACTGTATCGTTGACGTTGCTAAACGTTGCTACAATGCTGACATGACAACGTTTCTCATGTCAGCATTTGGAAGCTAGATGTCGCTAATATTGTCGCAAAACGTTATTAGACAGCTGACATGGCAAAGCTTACCACGTCAACATTTTCATAGAAAAAAGTCGCTATATTTGTCGCTAAATCCATGACGTTTAGCAACGAACTTGGACGTCACTAATAGCAATGGCACGTCGGTCTGCGTCGCTAAATCAACGTCGAAATAACGTTGTTGATAGACATCGCTACATCGATGAATAATGATGTTTTTGGGGTCAACGACCATCGCGGATTAATAATTTGTCGCTAATAACGTTGCTAAATTTTTTTAGCGATATTTTTTTTTGCATATTAGTGATGTTTCTCTGCGTCGCTAATATGACTTAATCTGGTCATATCTAGCCTTGCAAAAGGAAAACCTCCCAGAAGCATAAGAAAAACTCTAACACAAAGATCAACACTCCCAAACTTCTTTCAACTTCAAAATTATAAGTGCAAAGATCAATATTCCAAGCTTCATATATTTCTGATCTTTCAAAGTTACAAGTGCAAAGACTGCAAGATATTTCATTTAGGTTAAGTAAATCTACACATTGCATCAGTAATAATTTTTGCTTGCTTCTCAAGGATGTTGTCGGAGTTCTACCAATATACACATCAGCAAAATTGTGTCGCAGAGAAACGACACTGCCATATATATACTTGAGATTATATATACCCATACCCTGCTATTCTCTCCGTAGATTCCTATTCCTGTTTTGGGCTGAGGGGGCATCGTTTCGATCATGTTTCTCATCATTTGGATTCCTTCTATTCTTGGTGCTGCCTCTTCTCACGAAAACCTCTACAATTATGCTCGAGATTATTCTCTAATCCGAGTGTTCATCTCTAATTTATTATTCTCACTCCTCCGTAAGAACAAAGCAAGTACAACCTTGGTTTACTATGCTTGTCTTCTTGGGGTGCAATAACACGCATAAATGCTAGTGATGCTATGATCTGATAGTTAAATGTATTTGTATCTCATGCTCTGTATCCTTCTTTCATCATGTTACTTACTATGCATTACCTTATCCTCCCGTATCTGTACACCATCTAAGCCGACGGATCTTCTGTATCTTAAGACTACTACAACTGTACTAGACCCTTCATCGATCCCATTCGTCTACTAGTGAGATCGTTCAACATCATGGTCAATCTATTGTCACTAATGATCAATGACCGATTGCCTTTAATTCAGAAAATGAGATATCCAATTTGCCTATTTCTTATGCTCCTCCATCCCTTGTAGCTAGCTTCTCCATCTATTGATGCACTACCAATGCATCATTCACCATACGAGCGTCCTCCTCCAGAGGGAATAGACTTATTTGTTTTCATGAGTTCTACTCGTCAAAATTTTCTTGTAGCTGCATCCGATCATTAGGAGGACAAGTCATACCATGAGGCAGCTTGTATAATTGAATGGAAACAAATAATCTTATGAGCTCATGGATCTTGATTAGTAGACTTGGGATGTTACCACTCTTCTTTCGAAAAAATTTCGATCAACTATAAATAGGCCTACAAGATTAAACTGCTGCAAACATTTACATTTATAGATACATGGCTCATTTAGTTGATCGAGGCTTTCTTCAGCAGTACAAAATTGATTACAATGAGACTTTTGTGTGTACATGACAATGTGTCATAAAAATACCTGTTTTGGGATAAAACAACGATAAACTTGATTCTTTAGTTGTATTATCATGAAAGCTTATAATGAAAAGTGGAATCAAATGTAGAATGCAACACAAACAAATTGTTAACACGCAAGTGGGTTGATTATTATCTAGTAGATCTAGGTTTATAGAGGGATAGCAAGTAGTACTTGTCTTGGAGTTAGGAAATGTACTCAAAGTCCTAGGGCTAACACTACAAATATACAGCTAATTAGTGACAAAAATATCCGTCGCTAAACCTAATATTTTTGTCGCTATTGCTTCTTACCGACATAATACGAACAAAAAGAGGCTTCGTTAGACTAAATGTCGCTAAAAAAATTCTGTCGGTAAGTGGTCGCTGCAACGACGGATTAGTGATTGAATTGGCGCACTACAACAAAAAGACCTATTAATGACGCTTGATAAGTGGATTTCATGACAGTTGATAAAGAAGCGTCATCAAAGTTCAGCAAGACTATATTCTATGACGGTTTTCTATATAAACGTTATTGATTGTCACTCAGTGATACGAGCGTTATGAAAAAAAACCAAAATTTAAGTCGAAACCTTGACTCTCCCGTTCTTACTCCCGCACTTAAGGAAAAGTCTCAACCCCTTCTCCTTCTCTCTTTCTCCTCCCGCTCTCCGCTCCCGAACTCCCCTCAGCCCGCTCCTCTCCCGCCGTTATAATGCTCTCCTCTCTCGTCACTCTTCCTCTTGGTTCTCTCCCAGGCTTTCTTCTCCCTCCTTCCTCCTTCTTCCTCCATCCAAACCCTAACTCTAGAAAAGCAAACCCTAACCCTAATTTATCTCCCTCGATGTAAAATCGAACGAGACCGGTCGTACTCCCCACTGCAAGATCCGGCGACGATGGTGCTCCTCCGTCGCTCCCTCGCGATCGGACTCTTTGTCGGCTCCGCCTTGGCGTCGATCTCTGGGGTTTCCACTGTGGATCCGCCTCTGGTCGGCGGACGGAGAGATCTATCGGAGAAATCCGTTCCAGGTCCCTAGGTTTCTTCTCTATTTGTTTTTTATGAATTTTTTATGAATTTTTTGACAAATATTTCCTTGTTCTGGTCCCTAGGTTTGATTTGATTTGAACCCTTGTTCATATTCGTTGTTCTGCTGCAATAAGCTAGTTTTAATTCAATCAGCCAAAAATTCGCCCTAAATTTATCGTAATTTATATTTTAATTTAATTCCAGGTTAGATTCTTCGTCTCTAATTCAAACGATCCGAGTCTCCATAATTGAAGAACAACAAAATGTAGCCTAGCTGATTCTATTATGATGTTGGCAATTTTGGATAAAGAGGAGAAGTGGAATTTTGAATGGTTTGTACTCGATCCTTTGAGTAGGTGTTGGATACACAAAATTCAGATAGGCACACGCTGGGATTCTAAAATCAGTGCTTCTCTGTATTAATGTTTTCATTTTATGTCGTATCTCATTTTTATTCGTGTAACATAGAATGGTAATATGGATCTCTACTAATTAGGAAATATGCTTTTATGCTTTTTACTTAATGATTTGCTCTCTTAGCAGCAAATTTGATTTAAAGGTCATGTAACATAAGTAGCTGACAAAGTCAACTTGTCATGATTTTGGACTAGAATATTACTGATTAGGTTTTCATGTGATTGTCATCTGTCGAGAACATGTTCTGTAACAGGTGCATGCATTTCTGATTGAGAAGGTTAAAAGCTGAATATTGATAAACTATATTTGTATCAGTAGAAAATAGATATTTATATTGCTAATAGACTAACCTACACATTTGTTCTTGTAAAATCAAGTCTTAAGACCATTATTTCTGCTTGTAAGCTTTAGCAATGTGCATGAAAAGTTCTCTTCGAGTTTGGATCTTATCATTTTATGCTTGTTACATCTAGGACTTTCTTGGTTTGGTGGAGAAACTATATTATCTCTCTGGAAAATATGACATCGAGCTTACAGTCGGTGATATTGCAATGGTAATGTTTCTCCTTTCTTACGAATGCCATTTGTTATAATCTTGAGCAATTGTTAAATTTTGTGCCATTGTACAGGAAAATTCGTTCTTACGGGTTCTTGGTCATGTGGAGTTAGATTTGTCGGAAGCACCAGAGAAAGCAACACGCCCTCTCCTGCAACCTGTTGATCCTTACTTACGATTTGGGCCAAAACAAGAGATATCACACATCTTCCGTGTGCCAGAGAAGAGACCACCAAAGGAGCTTTCTCTTGTATTTTTGGCTCTCACGTTTCTCCCACTTGTAGGATTTTTGATCGGGGTAAGTTTTATTTATCATTACTGAACCAAGCACACTTCACAGGGTCACACAGAAAAGCAGATAACTTCATCTAGTTTAATGCTTTATATAAAGAGTTGTGAAAGAAAAGTGAACCATAAGTGAATTTATCTTTTTTTTGTTCACTTTTCTTGATGGTCCAAACTGTAGTTAAACGTTTTCTTAATTTTGGTTTTTTCACTTCTGATGAAAGCTTGGGTGTAGGGGTAGTCAATATCGATTTTATAATCTACTCGCATTTCAATTTCAAACCCAAATGATTGTCATTTTAGCATGATTTGGTAATCATGCAATCGTCATTTGGATGATGAAGTTCACTCACACACTGCCCTTGTAATCATACACAAAAATGCACTATGATCCTATAATTCTTATTAATTTTGCATCAGGAGTGGATTGGGCTTCAAGTAGAATTTATATGGCACCCAAACCCTATTTGTTTCGAAAAGTAGGTCTACTTTTGAAAATCGCATCCTAATTGTCCAAAGCCTAGTTTTGTTTGGATCTTGGGTCCAAATAATAGCTCTATATATAAGATAGATTTAGAATGAAGATGGTCTGGGAAAGAATTTGAGAATCCTTATTTCTCTCATTTTATGATAATTATCAATAGGTTGCAACATGCTTTAAGGTTTTCCATCCAAATCCTTTATTTTCTACTAACGCGCGACTTCCAAATCCTCTCCATAAATACCAGTTGACTACACTCCATTTAAGTCTAATAATTTGGATTATAAATTCCATGTTGACTGACCCCCTAAGTTTTCTGTAGGTTTGTTGAATCCTCTGAATATCCCTTGGATATCCTGAGTGGAAAGATAAAATTAGCCGTCTAGTGGTGGCCCTTTTCATCGTGTCAGTTGACATCCATCTGCAAATTATGTACTTCATTAATTCATCACAACTTTCATACAATTGGATCAAATATGGACACACATTGAATATTGCCTAGTGATACTAAGAATATTACAAAATAAATTAAGTTCAACATATAGGTTTATGAGATCTGATTATCATTAAGATACTATTCAGATATTATTCAAAATATGGATATCAAAAGTACTTGTATCTATGTTTTGAAGTTTAAACAGACAAATAACATTAAGACCATACCTTTTAAATATCAGATGTGCGTGTTATCCTGCTCATGCAATTTATAACCTTTCTCCATAATGAATAACTGAGATTGGTTAATGAGTAGCCAAAGTCCAAAGATTCAGTTGTCATCATTATGAATTTTAGTTCTTTTTGTAAAGGATTTTTTTGAAACATTTCTGCTGTGAACCTTTCTTTTGTGGACAAGACTCCCTTTGATTATGGAATTATATTGAGCACCATGCACACAATTATTGTTTATTCTTTGCTTACAGTTTATTTTAGATGAAATTTATTGTCTGGAGCTTTCTTATGCTCCTTAGCGGAGATTGGAGGAGCCTTGGATGATGATGATGATTGATATAACTTGTTTCTATTTATATTGCATTGCAGCTGTTTCGTTTGAGAGTAAATCTCAAGGGTTTCCCTTCCTCGGCCCTGTCTGCAACCTTTGCTCTACTCTTCCATGCTGGCATTGCTGCAGTCCTGTTGCTCTACGCTCTCTTTGGTGGAAGGATCTCTTTTGCTGCAGGTAAGGTTGATAGCAGTAATAGTTTGGCGAGACCTTTTCCACATGCTTTTGAGTTACCTTTCTTGTAGTTTGTTCATATGAAAAGATCCAGAATAACTAAGTTTGATGCTATTAATGTATTGCTGCTATAGGGTAAAGATCTTATTATTGGAAATGTTGGAGATTCAAGAGCAGTATTGGCCACTAGAGATAAAAATGATTCCTTGGTTGCAGTTCAATTGACTGTCATAAGCAGTATGGTTTTTTTTAAGTGTAAATTCTATATTGGATACTTTATATATTTTGAGAAGTTGTATAAAATAAAATGAATGTATAATGGTAGCTAAAGTACTCTATTTTGAGACAATAAAATGTAGCTAGCTAGAGTACTCTATATCTATGAGATGTTGATGTACCCTATTTTGAGAAATGAAATGGAGAATGGTACTTTATATTACATTTCAATGTTTTGTTGTGAATATGGATCAAAGTGGTTGTTTTCGAATTGAATTGAGCAGCGTTTGGAATGTATAACATGCAGTATAGAGCGTTATAAATGTGATACAATGACCATATACAAATCATCTATTCATAACGCTTTCAAAATGTCCTGACTTCTAAACCATATTAACTATTCATAACGGTTTTACATAAATATTCATAACACTTTGAAAATAAAATGTAGCAGAAATTCAACCTATTAATGACGTTTTTGGAAGAATTATCTATTAACGCTTTCAAAAACATTTATAACACCCGTTTTTATAACGGTTGGATTGGAAAAAAAACGTCATGGTTCTTAATTAATGACGATTTTTAGCCGTCATTAATAGGTCTTTTTGTTGTAGTGGCGACAAATTCTCACCGGCAGATTAGCAACGTATTTTTTTTTTCCGTCGGTGACATATGTGACAGTTTTATGACGGATTAGTGACGGAATTTTGTGAGACCAAATTTATAATTTTTTCAGAAGGTTACCGACAAACATTTTCTTTGGTAAGACGTCTGATACATTTCTGGGTATCAGACAGCACGTTACCGAAGGAATTTTTCGTCGGTAACCCGTTCACTTCTAGATTTTCTGTCGATGGTAGTCGGTATTTCTGTCGGTGGTAGTTGGTAATTAGTCGCTAGTCAGTCACTGCTCTTAGCATTATCGCCAAAATAATTGATTCCTGCAATGCTTATACCTGTCAATATGTATATATATATATATATATATATATATATATATATATATATATATATATATACACTACTTATTTAATAAACTCAAACACAAATATATATAACATTGAAAGAAATATACTCAAGCACAAATATTTATACAATCAAATATTTTCTATAAACTCTGGAGTAAACGACAAAGAAAAGTACATTTATACAAATCCCTCAAATAATACAAAAATTCCATAAAGTCATACAAACAGATATGGTACAACATAAAATCATACAAAATTCTCCAACATATCAAACCGTTGGTGGAGGAGGTGGCAGAGGCGGAGGCGGAGGCAGCTGTCCACATGCATATAACTGTGTGAACACCATACTGAGGATCCGTTGTAGGTCCTGGGCAGGAATAACACCTAGAACAGTCACCGATGTGACAATAGTAGCTAGAGCAGGATCCGGTACAGGAGCCGATGCATGAGGCACTGTGATCGAAGTAGGAACTGATGCATGAGGCACTGTGGTCGAAGTAGGAGCCGATGTAAGATGAATCGGCAAATGTTCCATACTATAAAAAAAGATGGGGGACCATCCTTTCTAACTTGCACAATGTCAATATAATCTTCTCCTCAAGTTCCAACATATGTTGCACCATTAACTTGTTTGAACATAAATCTCTAAAGATTATAGATAACTCGGCCAATGGAGTTCATACTTGAGAAGGCAACATCTCTTTCACAGTGATGGAAAGTAAACGCTCAATGACACGTGGTAATCATGACTCTTCATCCCTATTATCTTGCATTCATTGAGATCAAGACATCTCACCAGATTCGACACGTAAACGTCAGAAAATGTTGGCTTTGAAATCCAGTTACATATTATCAATTTATCATCCATACTCAAATTGTGCTGAAGGCTTGACCCAGTTGCTATTGGACCTTCATGTTAGATGAAAATTTGGATGCCTGCAAATAATTTTCAAGCCCTTTCTTGTTTTGGAATTATCTTTTGTTTTTCTCTTGATATCCATCACCATATTGAAGATGTTGAATACGTATTTTTTCCAATATGCATGACATCAAGATTGTGGCTTATGATATTGTCCTTCCAATAAGGTAAGTCCCAAAAGATACTTTGCTTCGTCCAATTATGGTGGTGTCTGAACCCTTCTAAATGATGGCCCAATCTCGGATCTTCTATTACAGTCGGCAAATCCTCTACCTCTTCCCAAATGCATCTTCTGTCAATCTCAACGGGAAAGTGAAGAGTTCCTGTTCACTACCAGAATAAGTCAGATTAGTGACGCCGATAAATGTCGCTAATATGCAAAAAAAAATATTACTAAAAAAATTTAGCGATGTTTTTAGCGATAAATTTATGATGTCGTGTAATCGATGGTTGCTGACACTAGAAACATCGGTATTCGTTGCTGTAGCGACATTACTCAGCGATGAGGTAACATATCTAATTTAGCGATGCATATCGACTTGTTGTTGCTAATTAGCAACATCAAAATTCGCTGCTAAGCGTCGCAGATTTAGCGATAAATAGAGCGATGTTTGCTTCAATACTATTGATGTGGCAAGCTTTGCCATGTCAGCTAGCTAACGATGTTTCGCGACAGAATTAGCGATGTCCGATTTCCAAAAGCTGACACGAGAAGGAGCCGTGCCATAGGGAGAGGAGACGCGTCTGGGGGTCGTAGGGGCGAAGAGGTCGGGGTGTCTTCGGGGCGGGTGGGTCGCAACGGGGTCACCGGGGGGGGGGGGGGGAGTCGAGGGGATGGCTGGGGGTCGCCGAGTGCTCGGGAAGGAAGAGTTCGGGAAAGAGGGGGCGGAAGTTGAAAGTTTTGGGATGAATTGAAAAGTTGAACCAACCAGAACACTATATTAAGTAATTTAGCAATGTCAAAAAGCACGTCACTAAACGTTGCTATTTCTTAATATACTACGATATATTATGTGTGGAGTCACTAAATGTCGCTGTTATTAAAAATATGGCGACGTTTACCGACTACTCCGTGATGTCAACTTTCGTAATATTAAAGGTAGTTGCTAAACGTCGCTGACAGTGACGTATTGCGACGTCTTTTAAATGCGTCGCTAATTTCCAAAATATTAGCAATTTTTTCTTTCAGAGTCGCTAAATTCGTCACTGATTTGACATTTTTGGTATTGGTTTATCAGTTTTAAAGGCATCTATGTTCCTTCTACACTGATGCGATGCAGGAAGGAACTGACAGTGACAATAAAAAAGCTTTTCTCTATTCTAAAGGCGGAATGTGCTACTCTTTTCCATACATATCGGAGAAGACATAATACCATGAATATTCCACCCTGATAACATCCCGTATGCTAGAAAATCATTGATGGTCCACATAAGCATCGCTCTCATCTGAAAGTTCTACTCCATTAATATATCATATGTCTTAACGTCGAACCACAATTGTTTCAACTCGTCCACCAACGGCTGCAAGTAGATATCGATATTGTTTTTGGATTTTTTGGACCGAATATGATATGTGTGAAGAACATGTGACGAGTCTTCATACACATCCACGGTGGTAGATTATAAGGGGTCAAAACCATCGACAATAAGAGTACTGAGACCCCGACTGTCTGAAAGGAGTAAATTCATCAGAACATAATGCCAATCGAGCATTCCTAGGCTCCGCAGAAAATCCAGGATGACATCGATCATAATACTTACATGCCTCTCCATCGGAAGGATGAGATTATTCTCCTATATCCATCATCCGTCCTTTGCTATGCCATATCATGTGTTGCACAGTATTTGCGGACATATACATTCTCTGCAGCATCTTTGTGATCGATAAAAACTTATGTATTTGTAGGGGCGCAACCTTGCTCGTCCAATTGATTTTTCTTTGCCTCGAATTGGCCTGTACCGGTTCTCATGACAGAAAATTAATTTGTCTTTATAATTGTTCTCTTTGTAGTACAATATGCAACCGTTTCGAAAACAATCTATCTTTTTGTAACCTAATCCGATTTTTCTTATCTATCATATTTGACTTGTAAGAGTTTTCTAGCAAGTCCTTCGATCTTTTTGGCAACAAATCTCTCACAAAATGAATAATTCGGTCATAGTATTCTTGTGGTAAGTTAAAATCAGACTTGAGGTTCAACAACCGCATTACCACAGACATGACAGAATGCGAATCACAATCTGGGTGTAATGGAATATCGACTTGCTTGAATATATCATAGAACTCATTTGCATTGGGATTCGGATCCTCCAGATCAAAATTTGGACTAACCGCATCAAATACTAGCTCAAGTGACAAGTTACAATGCCGATATTTGAAGTGATCTCAGAGAGTGGACTCTCCTACCTTTTTATTGAAGGAGGACTAATATTGCAGAACCAAAGGTTCTCCTTCAACAGTCCACTCTTTGTAGTTCGGTACGAAACCCTTCTTGTAGAGGTGCTCTCTTACTAAATCAGTCTTTTTGAATATTATACTATTGCATTAGACACAAGAACACTTTATGAGCCTCTTGTTCATAAAATAAGGTTAGCTACTAGCATATCGTAGAAATTACTTGATGCCCGCCTTGAAATCATCTGTCAAATCAATCATGCTCTTATGTTGTCGATTGTACATCCACGAACGGTCAACTAAGTATCGACTCATTGTTCAAACCAATTATGCATATACGTACCACATATATTGTAAATACAAGTATAAAAAAACTATAAATAAGAGAAATATTCTAATTTAGTACATAATTGTAATAACTAACGTTAACATTATCGATATTGAAATCGGTATCAGACCACTCCTATGAGTATCGGTATTCGATCGTATCGGATTGGTATCGGCTGTATCGGATTGGTATTTGCTGTATTGGATCGGTATCGGTCGATACTGCAAAGCCCTCGCCACCACATGTTCGGGCGATCCATTACTAGAGTAGGCAAGCACCACCGTCTGAGCGTCTCCAATCGACCACCATCCAACACCGTCTCGAAGTCTAGCACCGTCGTCCGGATGTCCTCGTCGGCGTGTCCATTTCTGCCAGAGTTATGGCCGTGACCGCAACCGAGACTTCTCGACTCGTACTGGGCTGGAGCGTCATGCCAGTGGCCGAGCCATCACCCGATCTGGTCAGCTGGGTGTGCCTCTCTTGACCCAGATCTGGGTGTGGAGCTACCGCTTCTCCTAAAACTGGGTCGCCGCGACCGGTGGATGAGTCGCACCACCGCTACGCCGAGCTCCGCACCACTCTTCGAGCACAGAGCCAACCCTTTGGGTCTCGTGCCGACTGGGGAATCGTGCCAACCCTTCGAAGTTTGTGCCGCCTCCTCGAACCGTACCGCCGTGGTCGCCATTAAGTCCCCTACGGCCATCAGAACCCTCGCGTCGCCTCAAGCGCAGCCGTCGTAGTGGATCTTCCAAGGTAAGACTCTTTCCCCTTCTCTTCTTCATCTGCTTCTTCTTCTTCTTGTTCCTCGAGTTTCTCTAGTAGGATTAGGTTTCCTTTCTGTGTGTGTCGGCTGATGAAGAGAATATAAGGTTGCATTTGGTTCATTGTAATGTAATCGTAATCGTAATGGAATTGGATTTGTAATGTAATTGAGTTTGTAATGGAATGGAATTACAATTACATTACTATGTTTGGTTGAAACATGTAATCAAACCATGTAATGTAATGTCAATTGCATTCATATGTTTGGTTTACCATGTAATGTAATGTAACGAGAAAAACGACAAAAAATAAACAAAAACGAACAAAAATGACAAAAAGCAAACACAAAATCGACAAAAAAGATTTAAAAAGTGCAAAAGTGACAAAAAATGGCCAAGAATGTGCAAAAACGACCAACAATCGAAAAAAGGGCCCAAAACGAGCAAAAATGACAAAATAAACAAAAACGAACAAAAATGACAAAAAAACAAAAACGACAAAAAAACCAAAAACTAAAAAAGAGAGGCAAAAACGAACAAAAATGACAAAATAAGGACAAAAACAACAAAAAAGGACAAAAACGACAAAAAACAAACAAAAACAACAAAAACCGAACAAAAATGACAAAAAATGAACAAAACGACAAAAATTGACCAAAAATGGTCAAAAACGACCACAAACGACAAAAAACAAACAAAACAACAAAAAATGACCAAAAACAACAAAAAGACCAAATTATAGCATACCAACCTTCCGCTTAAGTTGTAATGTAATTGCGATTACATAGGTTTTATGATGTAATTGAGTTTAGAAGAAACTGATGTAATGTAATCAAACTTGTAATCGCGATTACATTACATCTAAATTTTTTTGTCCAACCAAACACCCGAGTTAGATTGACAATGTAATGCCAATTACATTACGTTGTCCAATCCTGCAAACCAAACGGACCCTAAGTAGTGAGAGAGAGAGAGTGAGCTGTGGAATATAGGGTTAGTATAAGGGTTTGTGGGCTGGGTTTTCAGGCTGGGTTTTGGGCTTAACCAACAGGCTAGGAAAGAAGGAAAAAGAACAGAAATAAAAAGAAATAAAAAGAAATAATTTAATGAACCTTGGGCCAAGCCAGCCAAACAGGTCCCATGGCCAGTGAGAATAGAGAAAGCAAATAATTCAAGAATATGGATCGAGCCCAACAGTAAGAATTTAGGCTGAGTTATTATTGTAGTAATTAGTTTAACTATTTTATTGATTTATTTATTAGTGATGAATTTAATTAGTAGATTGTACTAACAATATTTTAAATAATATTAGCAACTTCATACTCGATGGATTTTAGAATAAAGGTATTTTATAGAATTCTATTAAATAGTATTATTAATAGTTAATGCTAATATTTTCTAAACTAAAAGTTTAGTTAGTTTATCTATTAACATTTTAACTAGTAAATATTTTAGCTAGTAAATATATTTGCTAATATTATTATGTTTGTTAATGTTTTAGATATTAGTTGCTAGTAGCTAATTTTGATAGTTAGTTATTACTAGACTCATCTTAGTTAGGAATATTAGGAATTTTCTAGAATTTTCTAGTACATTTCTAACCCATATTCTCTTAAGTATTAAAGGTGGATTTGGAGACATTTGTCAGCATCCGGTAAAATGCAAGTACTTGTAATCTCAACTTTACTTACCAACCTTTATATGCATGTTTACACTCACTTACTTGACATGTCTCCGTGTTTCTTACTTGCTTGAATGTTCATCGTACCGTGTCGGGCGGGAGGGGGGAGGGGGCGGAGAACGATCATGAAGCATGTAGCCACCTAAGACCTATACATATACTCGACTGCTAGTATAGAGTACATAATATACCTTATACTTATACATGACTGCTACACTACCAAAATAACCAACTTTAGCGACGGCCACATCCGTCGCTCATCCGTCGGTAACATAAATTACCGACGGAATAGCGACGGATATTTGATGAAAATGGCCGTCGGGAAATACGTCGTCGCTAAAATTTGTCCGTCGCTAAGCCGTCGGACAAATGATTAACCGACGGACTAGCGACTGATTACCGACGGTTGCCTTTCAATGGTTTAGCGACGGATTAGCGACTTGTTCCCGTCGGTTTACATGCCATATAATATTAAAATATCCGTCGCTAAGCCGTCGTAAATAGGTCGGTAAAAGCGTATCAGAGAGGTTCCTGATACGCAAAATCAGTCGCTATTCCGTCGCCATTCCGTCGTTAACCTCGACGTTATAGCGACGGATTAGCGACGGGTAGGGCGTCGGCCTGGTTCTGGAAAGCTTCCATATTTCAAGAACCATGTCGACGGATAATGGGTCGCTAAGCCGTCGCTAGTCCGTCGTCGTCCTCGACAGATTAGCGACGGATTAGCGACCCACTATCCGTCGCTAAGTCTCTGGAAACCTACCATATTTCCAGAACCATGTCGACGGATTTGCCGTCGCTAGGTAGTCGATATTCCGTCGCTAATATTCCAGTTAGCGACGAAAGTTCCGTCGCTAGTTCGTCGCTAGCTCGTCGCTACCTGCAAATTTATTTCAACCAGTTAGCGACGGATTCGCCGTCGCTAGGTAGTCGCTAGGTGGTCGCTAACTGCAAAATATTTATATCACCCAGTTAGCGACGGATATTCCGTCGCTCGTCCGTCGGTAACTGCAAATATTTATATAACCCAGTAAGCGACGGATTTACCGTCGCTAGTTAGTCGCTCATCGGTCGCTAAAAGATATATCCGTCGCTAGTTAGTCGCTAGTCCGTCGCTAAATGCAACATTAATTAAAAAAAATTACAGAAACATTCTATTTCCTTTTCGTAAATATTACACATATTCATAATATCCAATATCCAAACATCCATGTACGATCAACAAATATCCAAATATCCAAATTCATAATATCCAATATCAAACAGAAATATCCAAACATCTATGTACAAATATCCAAACACAAATACACAAATTCATAATATCCAAACATTCATGTACGCTTCCAAAATATCCAGAATTCAAAATCTAAAAACAGTACAAATATCCAAAAACAGTACAAATATCATTGAGATGGATCGCGTCGTCGTCTCGGCGCCGCCTCGGCTCTGCGGATGTACTCTTCCACCATGTACGCCGGCACCTGGGACAACACATGCTCTGGAAGCGTGCGGAGCTGCTCTGGCGACATCAAGTCCATGAGCCCAATGAGCGCAGTATCCGGTACCAGGCGGACCTCGGCAGAACGGTCAAATGAATAACGTCCAGGGTCGGAAGGACCGGCAACCGCACTAGACGTACCGGGAGCAGACGGATCTGGACCGGGAGCAGAAGAAGGACGCGGAAGGCGCTCCAGCACATTCGACATTAGACTCCGCATTTTCGACATATCGGAGGTGAGAGTCGCAAGCTGCGCCCTCATATCGTCCGACGGGGGCGCGGGAGGAGGCGGGGGCGGTGGATATCTCGGAGTCGCGCCCTGCAACGACGCCGCCATGGAACCTACGCCGTAGACGCGCCCTTTATTAAAGCCGCCGACAGACTCTACGAACACGTCGTCGTAGCGAGCGGCCATAGAAGAGGGCGTCTGGGTGGGCGTCGTTTCGCCGACAACCTCGGCAGGGGGCTCAATCTGACTAAGGGCCTCACGATATGCAGCCTATCCAATGAATGTGTTTATACTATAAGTTTTTCTAAGTTATAATCTAAATCCTATGTTTCCCTAAGTTATAATTTGAATCCTACGTTCACCTAATTAAGTTAACAATAATTATATTTCTAATATAAATCTCATAAACGTAATTACTTACATCAGTCGCCTGGGCCCTCGCGTCGACGAAGCTTCCGTCTGCCCGCCTCTTGTGTGTATGCAGGAATACATCGTAGGCGGTGATCGACTCCGGCTCTCTCCCCTCCTTTACCGCCCGTTGTGCCTGCATACGAAATATACGTCGAATTTAATTAACTACGTATATTAATAGTACCGAATTTAATAGTGAAATGAATTTGCGGTATCTCACCAAATCTGCACGCGTCGCTGCGTGGGGCTTTGAACCTCCCGTATGCAGACCAGTGGCCTGTCTGCTCGCCTTCGCTTTCTCTGATTTCTCCCTGTACTGAGCAGTATTCATCTTATCCAACATCTGCTCGTAGTACTCCTCCCGGAGCCACTTCTTCCTCGAATGCGCCGTACGAACGTCGTACACCGCATCCCGTATCTTCTTCCCGGTGGCGGCTTTGTAGGCCTTGCGAATCAACTCCTCGTGATGGGGGGGCCACCAGAACGTCGTCTGACATACAAATTAAATTATCACGTAATTAAAAAATTAGTGGATTAAAGAATAATTAATAATTAACCAAAAGATATATATATACCTTCATCTCCTCGAGCCAGACGTACTGCATGTTCTGAGGCACCTCAGAAAAATTGAGGTAGGGGCCATGGTAGTTTTTCCGGATAATTTGCCCGAGTATCCGGGCAGCATCATACGGGAAAAACCTACAAAGAAGCAAAGACTGGATTATTAACTTGAATAAATGAAACAAATTTAATAAATTAACTTAAATTTACTTACGTATCACCCGCGGGCTATAGCTCTCGTCGGTTCTCGCCTATCGGCCTCTCTGGAGGCGTCGGAGGATCCGCGGGTCCGCGGATGTACTCACCGGTAGCAGGATGAAGCTGAATCCGGGGGTACTCCGGAGCCCACCCTGCAGTAACTGATGGTGTACCCGCTGGTGCATCCGGGGGCGGAACGGATCCGCTAGCGGATGGAGTCTCAGGCCTCGATGAAGATGAAGGATGGGTCGCAGAGATAGATCGACGGCGGGAAGAGTCTGTGGCCGGGCTCTCCAGGTCGGGATCGGAGGACTCTATATCCGGGGTATGTGGAAGGCGACCACGACCGCCCCCACCACGACCGCTACCATCACGTCCACGGCCGCTACCATCACGTCCACGGCCACCGCTACCACCACGCCCACCACGGCCAGTACCGCCACCACCAGCACCACCACGGCTACCACCAGCACGAGTGGTAGTGACCATGACCTGTAAATAGAACACATAAATATAATTAACAATATAGAAGTATAAATGAATATAAAACTGAACTAAAATATATATACCAGCAGGGCGGCGAGTGCCGTCAAGACAATGAGAACTAAGAGTGCCATCTGTAAAAAGAAAATCATACAATAAGTAGATGATCGAACGACAAAAACATAAACTGAAATAAGAATGTGTCCGTCTAAACTGAATTCACTAAGTTAGTTGTAAGTGCTTCTAATATATACCAATATTTAATCTAATTATCGTTATCGTCCTCGTCCTCATCGTCATCGTCATCGTTCTCATCCTCATTCTCATCGTCGACTTCATCTATATCATCATCCTCATCGTCGATTTCATCTGTATCATCATCCTCATCCTCATCCTCATCCTCTTCTTCTTTTCTTCTTCTTCTTCTTCTTCTTCTTCTTCTTCTTCTTCTTCTACTTCTTCTTCAGGCTCAATACTTGGGACAAGACGCCTCTTTCTCCCCTGGTTGACAGCTAAGTCTTGTATATCAACCTCTTCCTCCCCTCTATTTTCCTCAGCATGAGGTATATCGACATCTTCCACGTCCATGGTATCCGACTGTTGTCCCATGTATTGGGGCTTCTCGATCTGGTCCTCTTGGTATGCTGGGTCTCCAACGTTGAATGTATTTCTAGATTTAATCTTGCATACTGCCCACCAGTCAAATCGATCTCTACGACGCCTTGGGTAGCTTGTATAGTAGACTTGAACAGCCTGACTTGCTATCGCAAACGTGTCGGACCCTCTATACCTCCTGCGATGATTTATATCGACGAATCCAAATTGTTTATCGATTCTCCAATCGATATTTGGTCTCGTATCGAACCACTCACATTTGAACATCACAATATGCATATCATATGGGGCACTATATTGTAAATCTACAATCTCCCGAAGCACTCCATAATAGTCAAAGTCCGGCTCGTCGTCATAGATGGTGCCTCTTATGCAAACACCAAAATTCTTGGTATCGAAGCCGTCATTGAGAAATTCGGCATTTATAGCATGCTGAGTTGACTTAAACTTGAAGCCATTAACGACATAGCCTGACAAAGTCTTTGCATGCTTCTTCGGTCCCAATGCCAAATAACGAATGCTCTCATTTATGAGTGTTGTTTCAGGCAATAAAACCTGTAAACATGTATTGATAATTTAAATATTTTAGCTGCATATATTTTAATGGTAGCCGCATAACATATTATTTCAGTTACTTACGTATTTACGAAACCAGGACGGAAAGGTACAATCAACCTCTCTTTGAAGTCCCTCATCTGTAATATATGGTGTCCTCATTTTGACTTCACCTCTAAATACACTGTTTGAGAGAATAAAAATAAGTGTAGTCACTAATTCACCAAATTAGAGATTATAACGAGGCGTAGTCACTTACTTCTCCAAATCTCTCACTTCTTGTATGTTACAATTTAACAAGACATATCGGTGAGCGGTATCATACTCATCGTCGGTCAACCACCGTTTCTTACTAGCCCCAATAGGCTTGCCCCTTAAATTGAATATACCTCCATCCTCAACGTCTTCTTCATTCCTTTGAGGTCTATTTCGATTTGTCTCGACATGAGTATCGAAATAAATGGAGCAGAAATTTGACACCTCCTCGATAAGATATGATTCGCATATCGAAGCCTCTATATGAGCCTTGTTGCCAACTTTCTTCTTTAGATGGTGTAGGTACCTAAAGAGACAAATTATCATAGGTCTCATCTGAAAGTTCTGTTTCCTGGAAATATCATAGGTCGTGACGCCGATCTCCCACAGCTGTTTCAGCTCATCCACCAACGGCTGTAAATATATATCGATGTTCTTCGTCGGATTTTTAGGACCGGGTATGATAGCTGTCAGAAACATATAAGGAGTCTTCATACACATCCATGGTGGCAGATTGTAAGGGGTAAGAATGACCGGCCAGCATGAGTACTGAGATCCCGACTGTCCGAAAGGGGCGAAGCCATCAGCACATAGCGCCAGGCGTACATTTCTAGGCTCTGCAGCAAAATCTGGATGACACAAATCAAAATGTTTCCACGCCTCTCCATCCGAAGGATGTGACAATTCTCCTTCGTCCTTTATGCGTTCTTCGCTGTGCCACGTCATGTGTTCTGCTGTATTTAGAGACATATACATCCTCTGCAAGCGCTTCGTGATCGACAAGTAATGCATATACTTGTAAGGACGTCGTTTTCTAGTCGACTTTCCTTTTCCCTGTACTGGCTTGTAACGATCCGCATTACAGAAGCTGCAACTTTCTGATACGCAATTCTCTTTGTAGTACAACATGCATCCGTTGCGACAACAATCTATCTTCTCGTACCCCAGTCCCAGTTGTCGGACCATCATCTTTGACTTGTAGAAGTTTTTTGGTAGCTCTTTTGATTCCTTCGGTAACACCTCCTTGATTACTTCTGTGATCCGATTATAGCAAGCTTGTGGCAAGTTAAAATCAAACTTTATGTTCAACAACCGCATCGTCACTGACAGTGCGGAATGAGTCTCACAACCAGGATATAGAGAAGTATCTGCGTCCTGAAACATGTCATAGAACTCCTTCGCCTCGGGATTAGGATCCTCCGGATCAAAATTAGGCCCTGCCGCATCATACACCATATCTCGTACAAGGTTCTACAGATCTCCATAATCAACAGAGCATCCGTGGTCTTCGATGACATCCGTTGCAGCATTATCATCAAAAGCATAAGTAGCAGCTTCCACAGCCTGTCTTTTCGAATATAGTTCACCTTGCGATGACCACAGGCCGTAATTACGTACGAAATCCTTACGGGTCAAATGATCTCTCACAGTCACCACTTCTTCGTAACGTCTATTGTGACATTTAACACATGGACACTTAATTTTGTTACCGTCCATGTACTGAGCTTTGCTCATTGCATAATTAAGAAATACTTCCACGCCTGCCTGAAAATCGTCACTTACACCAATTCTACTCTCGTGTTGCCGTTTGTACATCCATGTACGATCAACAAAATAACGACTCATCCTCAATTTGGATGTGAAAATCTGTATTGTAAGACAAACTAAACATAAGAATAGCCCGATACCGATACTCATAAATTTGGATTAGGGTTAGGATGTTAGATATAAGTGAACTAGGTGATGTAGAGTACAATATAGGGAACTGTGAATGGACTGAAAGTTGCACATGAGAAGGTTCAATGAAGGGCCCATAAATGGGTTCACATGATAAGTTAGTAAGAATCCACATCACTATACATACTCCCCCGTCTCAGGAGTGTGTCTGGCTCCTATTTAGAACAGCACAGGTCACAACATGTCCAGAATAGCAAAACAGAGCTCTACAATGTATACCGGTATCGGACTATTCCTACGAGTATTGGTATCGGCGATATCAATACTCGTGTGAATAGGAGATTGCAATATAAGTCTAAGCTATCTAGCTAACATGTATACTTGCATTTACATTGTATCATAACTTGTATCTAGTTACCTTGCTAATCATGTATATACTCTTAACATATATGTGAAGACACTATACTAACATGTATTTAAATCAAGGTTCAAAGTATCGGTATCGAAATCGGTATCGGACTATATATTCCTACGAGTATTGGCATCGGCGATATCAATACTCGTGTGAATAGGAGATTGCAATATAAGTCTAAGCTATCTAGCTAACATGTATACTTGCATTTACATTGTATCATAACTTGTATCTAGTTACCTTGCTAATCATGTATATACTCTTAACATATATGTGAAGACACTATACTAACATGTATTTAAATCAAGGTTCAAAGTATCGGTATCGGACTATATATTCCTACGAGTATTGGCATCAGCGATATCAATACTCGTGTGAATAGGAGATTGCAATATAAGTCTAAGCTATCTAGCTAACATGTATACTTGCATTTACATTGTATCATAACTTGTATCTAGTTACCTTGCTAATCATGTATATACTCTTAACATATATGTGAAGATACTATACTAACATGTATTTAAATCGAGGTTCAAAGTATCGGTATCGGAATCGGTATCGGACTATATATTCCTACGAGTATTGGCATCGGCGATATCAATACTCGTGTGAATAGGAGATTGCAATATAAGTCTAAGCTATCTAGCTAACATGTATACTTGCATTTACATTGTATCATAACTTGTATCTAGTTACCTTGCTAATCATGTATATACTCTTAACATATATGTGAAGACACTATACTAACATGTATTTAAATCAAGGTTCAAAGTATCGGTATCGGAATCGGTATCGGACTATATATTCCTACGAGTATTGGCATCGGCGATATCAATACTCGTGTGAATAGGAGATTGCAATATAAGTCTAAGCTATCTAGCTAACATGTATACTTGCATTTAATTGTATCATAACTTGTATCTAGTTACCTTGCTAATCATGTATATACTCTTAACATATATGTGAAGATACTATACTAACATGTATTTAAATCAAGGTTCAAAGTATCGGTATCGGAATCGGTATCGGACTATATATTCCTACGAGTATTGGCATCGGCGATATCAATACTCGTGTGAATAGGAGATTGCAATATAAGTCTAAGCTATCTAGCTAACATGTATACTTGCATTTACATTGTATCATAACTTGTATCTAGTTCCCTTGCAATATAAGTCTAAGCAATCTAGTATTGGTATCGGCGATATCGGTAGTATCGGCGGTATCGGATCGAAGTATCGGATTTTTTGGTATTGGAAAACAAATAATTATTAATAAATTATTTACATTTAAAAACATATAATTTATACATTTAGGCATAATTTTAAGTGTTTTAAGTATTATTTCTTAGTAGTTTTGAAATTAAATAAAATAAAATTAAATGAAATAGTATTATTTCTTAGGATCGGGACATGCCAAACAGTATCCGTATCGGGGAATGCAACCCATTCTCCACCCCCCGACCCCCCTGCCCCCATTCAACACCCCCCCCGACCCCCCTGCCCTCTCCATTACCCACCCCCCCCGACCCCCCTGCCCCCATTCCCCACCCCTCCGACCCCCCTGCCCTCTCCACCCCCCACCCCCCGCCCCCCCGACCCCCCTGCCCCCATTCCCGACCCCCCCCGACCCCCCTGCCCCCATTCAACACCCCCCCCGACCCCCCTGCCCTCTACACCCCCCACCCCCCGACCCCCCTGCCCCCATTCCCCACCCCCCGACCCCCCGACCCTCATTCCCCACTCCCCCCACCCCCTGCCCCCATTCCCCACACCCTCCCGACCCCCTGACCCCATTCACCACCCCCCCCCGCCCTCTCCACCCCCCGCGAAGCCGACCCCCCCCCCACTCCCCCCCGGCCCCAAAACCTAAAATTAGAGAGAGAGAGAGAGAGAGAGAGAGAGAGAGATACCTGGTAGAGAGAGAGAGAGAGAGCCGCGAGAGAGAGAGAGAGAGAGCCGCGCGAGAGAGAGAGAGAGCCGCGAGAGAGAGAGAGAGAGTTTTGGGGGGAATGAAAAATCCCCCCCCGTCGGTTCAATTTAAGTTAGGGCACAGAACCTAGCGACGGAATAGCGACGGAATAAATTAGTCGCTAAACCGTCGCCAATTAAAAGGTGTTTTCCGACGGATATATCCGTCGCCAGTTAGTCGCTAAAGTTCCCGCCAATGTTTTAAAGATTTTGCCGCCAACATTTGCGACGAATAAGCGACGAAAAAGAATCCGTCGCTAACGTTCGTCGACTTAGCGACGGAAACCCGACAAATTTTTACATTTAAAATTGGAAAAAATTATGTTATGTTGTCGGTCGCTAATCCGTCGCTAAGATGTCGGAAACTGGTCGCTATTAGCGACGGAATCCGTCCGTCGCTAAACTTCCGTCGGTAAAGTGGGGTATTTTAGTAGTGCTAGTTTATCATTGCGCTATACATTATATCCATCTACTTGACTGCTAGTATATAGTACATGATATGGCTTACACTATACATGACTGCTAGCATATTATTACTCTATACCTTATCCCTATTAGTATAGCGTACATGGTATGCCTTATACATACATGACTGCTAGCATACCATTGCCCTATACACTATACTTGATAGCCCTACATGTTCAGTGACGTTCTATTGCACATGTTTCACGCAGCTAGTGCATGATTTCAGGTATTTTTTTAATTTACTTACTATTTACTTGCCTTTGCTATTTTATATACTATTGTATCATGTTGTTGAGTACTGTTGAGTTACATTGTACTTTGTTCTTTTTCTGACTGGAACATTGACATAATAGACCAGGGCATGTGGACAATATTGGATTGGACGATGACTCCTAGAAGATTCTAGAAGATCAGATGTTTTGATGTATTAGATAATTTTGATGAGACAGATGTATTAGTTGTATTATTATTGCTTTGAGTATATGATTACCGGATTTGTCTCCGGAAGAGCTAGCAAATTTATGTTATACCAAAATACTGATAGTGGACTATGTGGTGATTTATGTTGCTATGATTTACTTGTACGTTTTAGTTGTTGTGATGAGTGATCGATATATTTTATCGTTGATGATTCTTGAGGTTTAGACGACTGACTACCGCTGTCCACGATAGTGTAGGCCGGGCGTGATCCGACTCATACCCGATTATTCGGGAGAAAGTCTTGACATATGTACTATTGACTCTCTGTGCTAGCTGGTATATTGTATGGCTAGTTCTTATGATCATTTTGATGAAGCGTCGGAGAAGCCTTACTACTTTTTCTTACATACTCATTAATTGTTAATTCTTGATTGAACGATTGAGACATATTTGTTCTGTGTGATCCTAGGAGACTTGATTGTAGCATGCACTCCCAATTCTTGTGACAGCCGTGATCGCCGTATGACATTTTCATATCTTATATGGGGTAGCTGACAATGTCCGTCTCCGTACTTTGGTACTGGGATGTGACAATATTACTCTCATTATCTTCTTATGGAAAGAAGAATCTTTAGAACCTTTAGGTCTTATGCGTTCTTAATATAAAACTTATTCATTTTCTGCCTTTATTTGGTTCTTTTGGTACTTACTTTTACTAGAAGATATATTCATAGTTGGTATAGGAATATTATTAAAGTCATCAAGTAAGCATCTAATAATTCATTTACAATAAATACAAAGGATAATTTGTCCTAATTTACTCAAGATTAGATAAAGTGAAAGTATGCCATGATACGTTCTTCTAGCACGATGCTTTATAGCGTTCTTCTATAATGATGATGAAGTTCTTTTAGAACGATTATTCACAACATTCTTTTGGAACAAGGCAATATCTTCTTCCTATCTTCCCTTAACAGCAGGAATTCTGTCTTGTTAACGTGACAGATCACAAAAACAATATCTAGTCTAGAAAGTATAATAATCTAAGGAGATAAACATAGATACCAAAACAATAACTGAGAAGAAACAAATACCAAAACAGTTTAACAATATCTTAGAAAAATTAAGTTATTTATCTGTTATGCCTCTTCCTTGGGCGTGCTCTCTATAAACAAGGGAATGGTAATACGCTGCATATATGGCTATTCATTTAGAGTATCACATCCATGTTTGTATTCCATCCAACATATATCTGATATGGCACTATATGAAGACTTTTGTTGGAAATGGTCTACCCATGTCTATGCTGCTAAGGAAAAACATAACTTAATATGATTTAGCATATGGTCCTTACGCTTGCACAAAACATAATCGAGATATAAGAAATTGTCGACCTTTTCTTATAGGAGGTCCTCCTCTATATTACTTTAGAAATTAGTTACCATCCGAAACATGCATAACAATAGATGTTTATCAAGATCTAATACATACAATACATACACAAATGTGTTCATGTGTATGTTTTTCAATTATCAAGTAGCTCACTGTCTCTAATATAGCCAAAAGATATGTATGAAGTATGTAAGAATTCATTCCAAAAGTTACTTTATCAACAAATATATATATTTTACACAAATAGAAAGCTATTCCTTTATAAATATGTAGCATTTCAGGTCAATTATGTGAGGTTGTCCTCAATGTGTACAAAATAAAACGATACAGTCATCCTATTTGTATATGCTGCCAAATTTATAAAATAAACAAACGATTAAATGATGAACTCATATGAACCATACATGGTCGTCTAGGACAGACTTTTGACACCTTCCATAGGTTTTGGATAGAACATTAATATGTGAGGAATAAAGTATTTCAGCCCAAGCAATACTAGGAACAGATTTTAGGTATCTAAGATGTAACGCAATTGCATTTAATGACTAAAGACGTCTGGCACATGGATAGAGAAATATAAAATCCATATTTCAAATTGACATAAAAAAAACATGGTTTCCATTCCTTAAAATTTATCAAATGTTAACAAATTGCACAAGATCATCAAATTTTGCTAAAGCACGTACACTAAGGTAATGGAGGCGGATTACAAGATAAAATTTCATGACCATGCGATTGACTAAAAATAATTCTAAAAGGGCAGTCCACATCTTATTAAAGAACAAAAGGGATACATTATTTGCTTAATCTTGTTGCATAAACCTTATTTTTAGTTAAGTGGTGTGTGGCCAAACCAAGAATGCATAGATAGGCTCCATAATTATAATGATAAACACACTTGCATAGATTATATATATTAACAGTAGAATTTCCATCTCATCTAGATCTACTGGATTCAAAAGATTCTGATCATAATTCTAAAACAATTGTAAGGAAATAATATGTGTGACACTATGTACTTATCTTAGTACTCAAACATTTCCAGTAACAAGAAGAATTTTTTTTTTCAAATCCAAGGATATATCTTTTAATAAATACCTTTTGTATGCATTACTAATTTAATATGAATCTTGGAAAAAAAAATTCAAGAACAGATAACATCACATGCATACCCGTGAACAATTAAGATATAATTTTCGATATCAGTTTTAGGATTTAGATCGTCCCTCCCTGCTCTTTGATCTTTCTTGGTGGTGGTCTGAAACTCCTTTTTGATCTTTTTGTTGATGGCCTGAAACTCCTCGAGCAGTCGTGCTGATAACGTGTTGTGAAATGGTAGAGGGGAATATTGGTAGCCGAATGAATCCGTATGTAATTTTTCTCATCGATAACATATATAAGAGGGAATGTGATAGAGATCGTTTTGAGTATGGATAAGGATAACCATATTTGTGTTTATCTAAATCACAACATTGTCCTATTTCTCTTCTCTTTTTTCATAAGAGTTCTAGAAAAGCGCCATTGTTTACACTACAATAATTTTGAGTGTAACTTCCATCCATCATCTCGCAACCTCCAAAATAGCTCCTTGAGGGCTTGCCACCTATCCCAAAAAGAAAATTCAGAAAACTCCCATACAAATTCCTTAGGTTCAAATTTCTTAGGTTGTTAGCTATGTTCAATGAACCGAGCAACCCCTAAAGATTCTTATATTCAATATTCTCATCAGTTTGATTGAAGTGATGCCATGTGGTAAGGATTTGTGTGCAGAAGATTTTGGAGGAGGAGCTAATCATGGTGAGCCTGATAACATAGGAATGTAGATTAGGCAATTCATTGTCCCAAATGGACTGCCAAAAACAAGTTTCTCATAGAAAATTAATATTTGGGTCCGCTGGTTATGGAGCAAAATGCTGTCCTTAGTGCTGGGCATATCCTGCGGAAATTAGCATTAATAAGTCCTATTATTGCAGTCCACGTTCTCGATGGAAAATGCCAACTATGTGAGAATAACTGTGTGATTAAGTATGATCCAAGTCGTGAAGTAACAACCATAGCACACGGAAATCTTCTCTTAATTTGGTGGTGATGTTTCTTCGCAGCTATTGTTAGTGGTTGATGACATTTTCGCATTTAGAAGTCTCATACCTAATTATACTTTAGGTAATGATTTCAACATCCAGTTATAACAGTCATATTGCTATACTGACCAACATATGATTTGTGATTACAATACTCTTGAGTCCATTTGCAATAATACTTGACAGTCCAAAGCTGAAGCAAAATAAAAAGAGTGTTGCTACGTGTTACCTTCCATTTGTTAGCTTCCTATTGTCCGGAACAAATCTAATGACTCCAGCCGACAAAAATAAATCTGGCTAATCAGGATCAGACACATGGTCCACGGTTTCGGTTCTCGGTTCGGCCTGCAGTTGATGTAGCACGGCTGCTCCATATGTGGCCCATCAGTCGAATATCATTCATTAGTACAGGATACTTAAACTAATTAATGTCCATATTCCGCTAAAAAGGAGATAATCTGAGTTCATTTCAATAAAAATGTGGATGGAATACTACAAATTATACTCAGTGATTACAAATAATTTGTATAGTTTAAGTGGCTCCTTACTCTAAGATGTTTCTTCAGACAGAAGTTGATTATTCAATGATCAACACTCCATGCCTAGTAGGAGGAATTTTAGACTCCTTCAATAGTTTTTAGGGCGACATTACTCCAAGTTTGTAAGAATTACGATCATATCCACGTCAATATGGACATGTATTGTCAGTGGAAAACCATCGGTAGGCTGTACAATTTCTGACAGTCAGTGATGAGTTAATTAATTATATATCCACCATCTCTGTATGTACTTGTCTACACTAGGTGACAAAGCACGAAAGTATGGATCACTAAGATCAATGACCAAAATACAAG
The DNA here is from genome assembly GCA_029216955.1 of Iris pallida. NCBI lineage: Eukaryota > Viridiplantae > Streptophyta > Magnoliopsida > Asparagales > Iridaceae > Iris > Iris pallida. Next base: position 11,933,168 of record JANAVB010015199.1, read on the forward strand.
AAATTTCAACACAATTCTCAACACGAAAATCAATAACAAATATACTCTTAAATTAATATTATTTAACTTAAATATTTTTTTTATATAACTATATTTGTAGGAAAAAAAACTAGCTTAAGCCTTGAGAAAGAATCCTAAATAAATTAGAAAATAAATAAATGTCAATAATAAACGAATCAACCAAAATCGTCCAAAAATAAATCTTGATATCTCGAACCGGTATTTCGGTTCGGCCTAACCAGAATACCAACTTTTTCAGCACAGTTGCCTGCAGTAGTGAACAGAAACCGAAATTAGGTTGAGTCTATCTAGGAATTTTGATGAAATTTCGGTCAGAACTTGGAATTTCGGTTCTGAGCTTTAGTCTGCGTGTTGCATGTCCTCAAGCTCCTGATGGCATCCGTGTCAGACAACTTCGTAGAGAGCTCGATTGGTATTTTTATGTCGTTCTCTGGATAAAGTGTCTCATTGTCTGTCATCGCAAACCCCGTTAAGACTTCCCCTAACTATATTTTTGTTTCTTCAACATTTGAACTACTTAAATATCCACGGTTGAAACTTGTCATAATGCCTAGGCGATATCACCTCCTTGTTAAAGAATACTATGATGTCATCACTTACCATAACGAATAACTTTATCCTACGGTGTTGTTATGAACACCTCTATAGTTATTGGTACCTTGTGCACATCGGTATCGTTGTTGAAGCGCTTTCAATTGCCCATACATGCTACATAGGACCACTAAACATAGGTGGACAATTTTGCCACACGCCTCGTATCTATTGTCCATTTGCAATATAAGAAATGTACCATCTGAGCACTGATCCACCACCATGAATTCCAGATTAGAGCCCTCTTGAGTCCTAGGCAACCCCAAAATGAAATATAGGGACAAGTCCTCCGAAATATCTTTTGGGCGCAATAATATAGGGTGTAGAGATCCGTCTTTTGTGCCTTCCCTTTAGAGGTTTGGCACAGATAATAACGTTGTACTATCTTTCCCACATCTCATTGTAACTATGACTAATGATATGTCACGACCCGCACCCTAGAGTAAGGGCACGAGAAGTGGGTACATCCAGCCTACGCCGCAATGTCGGCGGTAGAACGCTGTCCTAGGTCACAACATCTAACAATATAAGGTACCTGTACAGTATATACACTCCGAGTGGAGGTGACAATACATAATACAGTCTCAATCACATCTAAGACAGAAAATAGAACGATGTCATAAATATGAAAATCTCAAAGGAAGTACAAACAGGAAGGAAAATAAGTCTAAGTGTCTAAACGACACAATAATAAAATATAATATAACTCAATCCCAAATGACAACATAAGTAAGATAAAGCCTAACTAAACTAGTCTAGACAGTAGGGGTGATAACATCAGCTAGAGCTGGGTCCTCCTGAGAGTCCAACTCGCAAGTGTCGTCTAGGGCTGCTCCATAATAGGTAGTGCAGTAAGCCTCATCCTCATCCTCTGTAATATATCAACAGGTCCAGTCAGGACAGGAGCGAGCACAATACATCTCACGCAGTTCATATCATGTCAGAAGATAATAAACATGCAATAGAGTGCGATATGTGAATAACTGAAGGAATGTACATGAAGTAAAAGAGATAACTGTAATAGAAATATCTACTATAAGTAGAGAACTATCAGTGACTAGTGAATCAGAGTACAAGCTAGACATGTGAACAGGTGGAGGTGATTCAAGAGAGGTGATTCATGATTATACTACTTGGAATTATTCACATGCTATTTCTACTCCCCCAGCCCCAATCAATACACAAGGATCCAGACATGTTACGTTAACTGCCTCATAGATGAGAGCGCACGTAAAATTGATTCATGGGGGCTCTGCGAACATGAGAGTACATGAAACTCCAGAGTGAGCATGAATAGTGAAGCATGACGATACATGATGTAAGTGAAACGCACAAGACATGAAGTACCTGATGCTCCTGAGGGGGATAACATCTCAAAAAGATCCATATAGTACCAATCTGGGTTACCAACGTGACAACATACAAGTAAAGTAAATCTAGAGCATGAATATAAGTTCTAGCAAGTATGAAACAGTCAGAGAATGTATTCGTCTGGTATCTGAAGGTATACCTAGACTAAAGTCAACCCTTGGTCAACTCTAACTCTAGTCAACTGCACTAATCAAACTAGGTCAACTAGGTCAAGCCTAACCCAAACAAGTCTTACTAAGTCTAACCAGTCTATCCTAGCAGGCACACACCAATCACAAGTCACACAAGCACAAAATACAAGTTATATATAATAGGCATATATAGGCTATACCTATATAACATGGCACCCAAGATACAGTGTATAAAGGAAATTATATATATATATATATATATATATATATATATATATATATATATATATATATATATATATATATATATATATATATATATATATATATATATGCATTCATCAATACTTAGGCATATATGGTATGCCACTTATATATTACATATACATACAAATACTACAACACTCTATACAACACAGGCATGTATATATATAGATAGGGTTAGAGAGGGTTAGAGCTATCATGTTTGTAAAGGCTATGTGTGTGTATAGGTATGCATAGGCAAGAATGGGTTCCAACACTAGTTACACTACACATGGTATATAGGTTAACCATTTACATACACATTGCCTTATATTTACACATGTATAAATCCATATATTTATATACCTATATATTAGAAGGGAAAAAATGACATGCATAACAGTGTATACATCAAGACATGTGTGTGCGTGTGTAGATTGGTGAGAAAACAGTGTTCAGGATTGTTAGTATATGTAAACTCAGATTTATATGTGTGTGTATCTAAGCTACATGTGTCCTCAGGTATCAAGGCATAGGGTGTAGTGTGACAGGGATTCATGTGTAATAGTAAACTGGAATGTGTGTGTGTGTCATGTGTCATGGCAAGGGGTTAACTGGGTCTGCTACACAGGCAAGGGGGAATGGGGTCTGTGTGTTCAGTGTTTTTACATACAGTGGTGTCCAAATGTGTGAAGGAGTGTAGAGTGTACATGTGTAACAGGAAAGGGGAAACACTGATTTGCAATGCCTGTGTGTAAGTATGTGTATTTGTGCTATATCCTCTCAGGTTTTTGTGTGAACCACTGCTTCAATTTGTAAATAACTGACATCTCAGTTTTGTGCATCTCAGATTTGTGTGTGTGGTCAATTAAAACAGTGCAACATAGGAGAGGGTAATGTATGATATAGTTCTCAGGTTTTCTTTCAACTTAAACTCAGGTTATACACCCAATGGAATCTCAGTTAACTATATCTCAGTTAACACATTCAATATTAGGAAATCAAAACCTATTTCTCATAACTGATATCTCAGTCAACAATCATTCAATTTTAGGTATACACATAGGTAATGAATCAAAACCATTTCAGTTTCACATTAAGCATTAGAAAATCTTATAACTGATATCTCAGGTTTTAACACATTGAATATTAGAAATCAAAACCCAATCGATACACATATGAACTCTCAGTTTTCAATTAACCCTTTAGGATTAAACCCAACTTAATCTCAGGTTTACACATTAACCTATATCTCAGGAACAGTAATGACCATTTCAGTTTTCCACATGATTTCAATCTCAGGTTTACAATTCAACTTAATCTCAGTAAACAACTAATCAGTGAATCAAAACCAAATTTCAGTTCATATGAAACATTAGAAAATCTCAGTTTAATCTTTACAGTGAATCAACATATGACAATCACATTCAACATTAATCCAACTAATTTTACATTAAAACTCAGTTAAAAGCTCACTGAATTTCTCAGGTATTCATTTACAGTGAATCTAAGATATTTCATTAAGTGTAAAACATGTTAACAGCAGTCACACATATACATTTACAACCTAAATCCTAAACTAATTTAGCATTCAATTTTAGGAAATGGGTTCATAATTCAACTGTCAGTTTCATATAAAACCTGACTGAACTAAAACACTGATACATAGCTTTCATATTTCGAAAACCCAATTTTAACCATTCAAATTTACAAACAGGTATATAAGTGTGTTAACCATGTGTCATGTGTCTAGGGGATGTCATTCGTGTCCACTAGAGTGGACATGAAGTGTCCAAGTGCATCAAAACACGGACATGAAATCCTGTGTTGCACAATTCGTGCACAGGCTCGTGCACGCGTGCCGTGTCCTCGTGCACACGATACGAGCCAATTCAGGACACGTGCTCGCGTACCTAGGTTCGCCCCATATAGGGCTTTGTGCCTAGGACCCTGACACGAGCCCAAGTGTCGTCGTGTCCATACGGGAAGCCCGTATCACAGAACGAATTCTGTGTGCATAGACTGTGTACAAAACCCGTTCGTGTGGGATTTCTCCCCCGACACGACACAAGACGATACAAGACTCAAGTGTGGTGTTGTCAGAAACTACCCCTAGGTCCATGCCAAGTGGCAGGCTGCCACATGGCGTGTCGTGTCCAATATACAGATCGGGTAGCAGGACACTGGGCGGGTCAGCGCGCGCGCAGTACGTGTCCGTTTTGGACACGAAATGCACACTAATCTCGACTCAGTCAAGTAGATTTGTGATCTACAAATTAAAACCTAATTTTCCATTCAAATAGATTTTGAAATTAACATCATTTAATTCTCACAAACATTTCATCGAATACGTTGTTAAATTCACTGATACGTGTCCGATACGGACACGAAATGGACACTACCTAGCACCAAACTATCCCTACAGCTAGGGTATACCTATATGCATGCATCTATGAAAATAAAATATAATTTTACAAGGGATTCATGGGATTTACCTATTGAGAATGATTCTCAATGAGAAAAGTGAGGTTGAGGGTTCTCCTTTGAATTTCAATCGATCAAAGCAATCCCAATCCTAACTAGCAAGTCCCTACTAGCTCTCACTATGGTAGAGGGTTATGATACAATTTATTAGGGCCAATTTGGACTTGATTTGGATATTAGGGGAAGGAATTTGGATAGGAATTTTTAGGGTTCTAAGCAAGTGTAAAAAGAGGCAAGGGACTTTGTTAATAAGACTTTATAGGAAGGGGGAGGGGGTGTTTGATGGCTGCCATTGATCAATTAGGGTTAGGTTTTAGGTCTAGATGAGTGGCTAAGAGTTGTCCACCCAATTCCAAGCTCTCCTATTGGTTCAACTAGTCATAGGCTAACTTTTCCACAAATATCCTAGGAGTAATATCTTACTATGAAATATCTAGATATTGTTAATCTAACTTAACCATTAAGTCTCTAACCTTCTAACTAAACCTCCATGAGCATCATTAACATCTAGGTTTAGTCAAAACTTGGTTAGTCTCTAAAAATTCAATTAGCACAATACTAATTAATCAAAATTCATTTTCATTAATAAGTCAAAAATGACCAAAATACCCTTAGGCTAAAAAGTCACAATTAGTCATCCTAATCACATGGTTAGGTCCCCATGGTCATGATTAGTCTCTAGGTCATGCAGTCTCTAGGGTTACACTAGTTAACCATTAAAATCATAATTCAACGTTTTAAATAGTTTTAAAATAATTAAAAATTACCAAAAATCATAACATGGTTTAAAAATCATTATTAAATGATTATAATTATAAAATTTCAAAATTACCCTTATTTTAGAAAAGTGGGTGTTACATGATATCTTGTGGATATTTTCTCTATGGTCTTGTCAGATCGAAGTGCCACCAAATTTTTCCATGTAGTTAGTTCCCTAAACTGCCTCTCCTCAAGAGTGATTAAGTGACACAAAGTCATTCCCCTTTTATCATGAATGTAGAATTCATCGACGACTATTTTTGAAGAAGTTGCCTCTATATTTAAATAATATCTACACCTTCAATATAAAGCTATTTGATGTACTCCAACCGACCACCTCTTGACTAAGCATTATTAGCAATGATACTCATCTACTAAGTGTGTTGGCAGTCTCAACAACATGATAAACCACTCGAACAGATCATCATGTTCCCTTAACATTGTCTTACATTATGATCAGATGCTTATCTGGTACAAACCGCTAAGAAATTGATCTTTGAAAAGATATTGACCTTACTCACCTAATCTAACATATCGTTCGGCCATAGTATCGGAGACGTGTAGCAAATATGATTTTTTGATAAAACTGTTTGCCATTAAAATTCTTTGATTGCAAATTTCAATACAAACAGAACAGTGTTACAATATAGGACTTAGATGTAGTCCTAGGAGTACACTTTTGTTTATCTAGGTTTCTTGTGCCGATGGAGTGAGTGGTAATGCATTGACTCCATTGACGATCTGACGACGGTTATCGGTTCTCTGAAGGTCTGGATTGCTCTGGGTGCCAGAGCTTGCTGAGAGTAGGAAGACGTTGAGTGTCTGTATCTGCCTCTCTGGTGGTGCAAAGTCTCTGTGTGTTCATTGTGTAGTTAGGTGTATGTATGTAAGAAGGAGATGATCCCTCTATTTATAACTTTGCAGGCTGACTACTCATGCGCACATGTAGGATGCGCCTGTACGCGGGGACGCCAGGTGTTGATTGCTGATGGAGGCGCATGGACGATACGCCCTGATCGAGGGGTCGACTTCTTCATTTTGCTGTTGTGAGCCGGCGCGTAGCAGAGAAGAAGATATTTCTGTTGCTGAGATCTTGGGTGAGTCGAGTCAAAGGACACGTGTCATCGGCCCATGGCTCGGAGATCTCGGATTTGGTGGGGAATGATCTGGTAGGATGCGCCTGAGATTGGGCGCATAAGGAGACTTTGGCTCATAACCTTTAGGAGTCACGAACCATTCTGGGCGCATGTCTTTTGAGGCGCATGCAGAGCTTCAGTAGTAACTTTACTCCTGTCTTTTGGGATCAGGGAGAAGTCTGGGGCACATGGCTTTTGAGGCGCATACAGAGCTTCGGGTGCATGGCTGCAGAGGCGCATACGAGTGGTTGGGCGGCCACGTGGCAGTAGCCGTCGGAGGGAAGTAATGATGATGCAGACGTTGGCGATGCTTCGTCTTCTAAAAAAGCTGCCGACTATTCAGACTTCAGGAGGCGTGCTGCCAACTCTGTCTGTTCAGCATTTAATGTTTGCGACATTCGATGGACAGCCGAGTGGGCGCGTTGATTGGCGTTCCACTAGGCGTATGGGGGCTCATCAGGGCACATCCCCTGTGATGCACTTGATGCTGAAAGGCGCGTCTGTGTGATGCACGGTCTGGCCGGCACATCCGTTTCGTGACACGTCTTTTAATGATGTGACTGTTACGTTCTTCGAGTACTTTAAATAGCCGTCTGAATTCGAAGCGTCCGGTTCATCCATTTATGCAAATTTATTGCACGGAATTCGGAGAGCCATCCACTTGGCGCATGGGTTTAATTTGCTCGGCCTATAAATAGTGGCATGGAGAGAGGGTTTGCTTCTCGTTCTCTCATGTCTTTCCGACATGATCTTGTTTGCTCGAATGCATTATGTTGACGAGATGCTCCCGAGGGTGAAGATGCGACGCAGTGTCTTCGTTGATGCACTTGAAGGTGACTGTTACATCCAAAAGTCGGAGTCGAGGGCTTCCGAGGCAGGCGAAAGGTGCCTGTTGTATCCAAAGATAGGGATGCTCGAGCCTCATCTTCATTGTACAGGAAGAGCCGTAGATCGGAATTGCGGTGCTGCGGCTTTGGTGGCTCTTTCTTCCTTCAAAATGGGTGTAGCCCATTCTGGTTGTGTTGAAAGCTGCTCCTTTAGCCGCAGTTTCGATCACGATCTTCCTTGACCTTTGGAGGCTCTTTCGAAGCCTCCCCTGGCCACAGGTTGGCTTGTGGTTCTTTTCCCTTCCTTGGCTAGAGGGTTGATTGCCACCCATGTTCTGCTCAATAAATGCTTCATTAGTCGAAGCATTTAGATGGCGTTGAGCCTGGCTGGAAGAACGACACATAACTGGGCTGTTGAAGGGATGTACATAACTGAGCTGCCAAAGAGATGTACATAACTGAGGATGCACATAACTGAGCTGCTGAAAAGGATGCGCCTTGCTGAGGGCGCAGGGTGGGATGCGCCTGGCTGAGGGCGCATGTTGATTGCTGCGCCTACTTGAGGACGCATGTTGGCTGCTGGCTGTAGACTTAGGATCTTTTCTTTGTAGAAATTCTCCTTTGTACAGTCTTTCTTAGACATGTAACAGACTTTTATATGTTAAATAAAAAGTTCTCTTTCAATGTCTATATTTGTTGCTTTTTGCTGTGAAGTACTTTGTCCAAGCTCTGGTGCATGTAGTCTGGCGCATAGAGTTTCTGGTTCTGAAATTCCATACTTCTACAAGACCCCCTTCAAAGTTTTCAAAACTTTTGGATAAGTTTTGGAATACTTTGAATAAGAAGCATGGTAGTGGAGGCGCATGACTGTCGGGGCGCATAGATACTCCGCGCATCAATGATGGGGTGCATGCTCCACTCAGTTAACGCAAATGATGTTGCCTCGGTAACCGAAAAAGATTAATGATGATCTTTTTAGTTTTAGTTGTGGTTATCTTTTCACAGAACCCGAGGCGACGGCTGAGATCACACATCATCAGTTCACGCGTGCGACCAAGCCCTATAAATAGGCGAGAGATGGAGAGAGAGAGTTCTTCTTCTCCTTGCTTTTACTTTCTTTAGAGTTCTACTTCAAAAACCCTAACTTTTCTTCTCTCAAAGAATGGCTCCCAAGACTCCTCGCAGCGGTGCTGGCAAGGGAAAGGAGCCGACGGAGTATGCCGAAGAGGATGCTCCTGTCACCATTGTGACTCCGGCCGACGTTCGACCCGCTGTGACGGGTGGGTGTCGTCTCTTCCACTACTTTCTTTGTTGAAACGAACCTTGGATCATGCGGCTGAGTTGGTGTGCCCTAACTCTCCGTTGCCGTCGCGCATGGACTTCTGTCCTGATGATGCGCCGAGGTTTTTAGCCCGCCGACGTGCATAGGTTTAGGCCTTTATTATGTACCGAGGTTTAACTGCTGACGCATGCGGGTTTACACCCTGATGATGTGCCGAAGCCTCTGCTGACGCGCATGGGTTTACGCCCTGATGATGCACCGAAGCCTCTGTTGACGCGCATGGGTTCACACCCTGATGATACGCCGAAGCCTTTATTGAGGCGCATGGGTTTACACCCTGATGATGCGCCAGGTTGCTTTGACATACTTTGTCTTTTTGCCTGACTTTTGATTTTTGTTGTGCCAGTGTCGATGACGATTCCTTTGCTGAATGAGGTCCTTCTGGATGCTTCCCTTTGTCAAATGGGAGTTGATTTTGACGAGGCAGTTATCAACCCTGCCAAGGATGTTATCTTACAGGATCAACCTCCTGAGAGAGTGCTGCAGATCCAGAACCAGTTGTCGATTTTCCTCCAGAGTATGATGGAGAACAGAAAACTGAAATCTGCTGAATCTGAGGATGTGACCTTCTTAAAACCTGCCTTTTTGTTCGGTGATCGTCTGATCTCTACTGAAGCGAAGATACTGAAGGTCAAAGAAGACTGGTTCTTTTCTGCAAAAGGCATGGTGCTGTACATGCGACAACTTGACCGCCAGTTGCCGCTGATGGCCTTCTATCATTTAGCTTCGAAGAGAAGGATGCCCTGGGAGCTTACTCCTTCTCAAGGAGGGGCCCTGGGGTGCGCTCTTTCGATTGATGCTACCTCGAATCAGAGGGATACCCTGTCTGCTTCATGAACCGGTCCCTCGTTTAGTTGCCGAACTTTGCATCCTGGGAGCCTCTACAGTGAAGTCCCTAATGACACTTTTGCCTTCAGTGCCTCAACCTTCGCAAGTCGGATGCTGACATCGAGGGTCATGTATCCGAAAGGTGGCTTTAGGGTTGAAGGTTGGTGTCATCATATCTCGAGGTGGGACGAGTTGACCATTTGGGTGCTTTCCAAGTTCAAGGCTGAGCTTAAGAAGATTGGGCTGACAGCCACTATCCGTGCCACACAGGCTGGCGTGGATCTCAATAAGCCTATGTTCCTTGCACTCTTGAAATTGTTCAATACCCAGACTGGCACCTTCTATACTCCAGTGGGGGAGTTGGGGTTGGCTCTCCATGAGATGTACGAAGTGTCCAAGCTTTCCTGGGGCTCAGAACCGTACGAGGAATATTTTCTGTCGAATGAAGAGATCCAGGTTCTGGAAAATAAGGACTCGAAGATGATGGCCATTTTAAAAAAAGTGGCGAGCCATCATTATTTGATGCACCGGAAGGACAAAGGCAAGACCCAGCCTCATGTGACTGCTTGGAAGGATTATGTTTTCAAGCAGGATTTGACGGACCCCTCGAGAATTCAGTTTACGACTCCGCAAGGGCTGAAACCTGCGAAAGTGACTTTTGAGATAAGCCGGCTGGACGAGAGGACCCCTCGTTCCAATGAGAGTGGCGAGAATGCGTATAGCTGCTTCTGGCACTGTGCGTACCGGATGTCGTCTAAGGCGGTGCTGACGCGAAAGCCGGCTCATCTGTACCAAAAAGGTCGAGAAAGACGACGACTCCAAAGGCAACGGGAGTGCCACCTGTACCGCCAGTGGAATCAGCTCCTGCTGAGGTAAGGAGTCCTCCGTAATTTTGGCTCATCTTGTCATTTTGGTGACTTGTGCTTTTCTTCTTGTAGGGATCGTCGAAGAAGAAGACCCGTGTTTCAAAACCGGGTGTCAGTAAACCGAAGGAGTTAGCAAGATCTTCTGACGAGCGCATCCCTCCGATGGTAACGTCTCCAATAGAGGAGAGTCCTGGAGATGTTCCTGCAGAGGTTTTACTATCTCCAGACTTTGTTGAAAGAGATGCAGAGGTTGCAGCAACTTTCGGGGTGGTGCCAGCTGCCGTGAGGGCCATGGACGTTGAGGGTCCAGCGGACACGGGGCTTCGTGATGATGATGTGGAGTAGAGTTCGTCGTCTTCGGATGACGGTGCTCCAGAGTTGCAAGAGCCTGTTGCGGGGGCAACAGAGATGGTTGGAACAGAGGAGAGGGTTGATTCTCCTCCTTGTCATAATGATGGGGGGTCGGCTGCAGCATTGCCGAGCCCTACCCCAGACTCAACGGCGGAAGCTGAGGTGGCTATCAACCAGGAGGTAGCGACAGATCTTGTCCCTGTAGAGGGATTTGATGAAGAGACTCGTCTGACGGTCCCGACTCTTAGGGCGGGTCAGGAGACAAGTGTTGATCTCTCCGTTCTGCCAGGGAAGTATTGGCTGCCAATAGCATATTGGGGACTGAAGAGGTGGCCACTGACGTCGGTGGTACTTCAAAGTTCGGGAAGAGTAAGGGTGTGATGGAACCCTCTGTTGCTTCTTCTACTTGGGGTACTATTTCGACACCTGTGCCGGCTTCTTCTGCTCCCTTGGCTCTTCGGACTAGTAGCCTAGCCCCTGTTGATGAAGAGCCTATTGATACCGAGGTTCCAGCCTCGCAGGTTGAGGTCGGCGGGTCTTCTTTCGGTCCGCCAACTGGAGTGGCTCCTCCAACCCCTGCTATGACGCCACAGGTGCTGGCGGACGCAGATGAATATATGAAATTCATCGTTGAGGCAGTGTATAAAATACTGCAGAGGGGGGTATTGGCAGTGATGGAAGCCAATGGAAGCTTTGCGACAGCAAGAACTCTGGCACTGCCTCATATCAACCTGATCCGTCTTCACCAGGGCCACGATTATATGGCCGTCATTCTGGAAGCCACGGTGGCTGAGTTGGACCAGCGGCTTTCTGAATTAGGGCACATCCAGCGAAATGACCTCTCCGTCCTGATAGATACGGAGAAGGAGAAGCTGCTCGCCGAGACTGTATCTTTCTACCAGGCCACTGTGAGTGTCTGGAAACGCGAAGTGGCTGATACTGAAGCTGCAGTAGAGCGGTTATCTCAGTCTATACGGGAGACAGTGGAGACACGAGCTGCGTTGGACGCCAATATCGCAGAGATTGACGCCCAGATCCGCCGCCTTGAGGACCAGCGGGCTCGACTCCTATTGGACGCCGAACGTGTCCAGGCTGAACACGTAGCCTTCAAGAAGGAGGAAGCGGCTTTCACTCACCGGGCTCTTATCCTGGCTCAGCAGAGACATCAGTTTGATGAGAAGCACGAGAATGAAACTTCTGCTGAGGCTGTTGAAGCGATGCGTCAAGAAGCTGAACGTCGAGTCTTGGCGACTGTGGAGACTCGGGTGGCCAACTTGAAACGCCGAATTACAGAGCTTTCAGCCAACCCTGGAGATATTTAGGGCCTGTAGTCTCTATTTTTTGTGTATTTGTAACTCTTGCTGGGGATAGTGTAATCCTTTACTCTCCTTTTCTAGAAATAAAGAAGTACACCATTTTCTGTGATGTGTTCATTTTTGCTTGTCATAAACTTTGATGATTTGTGTGGACCTATTATCTTTTGTGTACCTTAGTTTTAGGTACAGATAATAAGTTTGAGAGAACCCTCATGTTTGCTCAGAGGTGATGTGGACGTGGCAAATATGGGGTTCAAATGATAGAATCTTCTTACTCAGAGGTGTTATGGACGTGGTAGGAATGACTCTGGGGGATACGCGGAACTACTCAGAGGTAATGTGGACGTGGAAGTTCTGCGATCAATGTACGGCAACGCGGGGGTTGTCTGTACGGGATATTACTCAGAGATAATATGGACGTGGTAAACATGAAGGATAGCGTAGTCTTACGGGGTGTAAGATTCCGCCTTGTAGGACGTAGAGGAACAACTCAGAGGTGATGTGGACGTGGTTGCTCTTCTACTGGAGGATGCCACGGAACAGTTGGGTTCCGGAAGCGTATGATTTTGTGAAGTGGAAGTTCATGTCTGAAAAGATGTCAAGAGTAGTAATTCTTTAGGAACTTGCCGTTGATGGGCATCATGAACAAGTCCCCATTGGGTTTGGCGAGGCGGTAAGCACCATTTGAGTATACCGTCTCTTTGATAAAAGGTCCTTCCCACTTGGGTTCGAACTTTCCTGGTGTCTTGTGAGTCAACACCATCGGCCTCCTGACTGCCAGAATCAGATCGCCAACTTGGAAAGTCCTCTGCTTGACCTTCTTGTTGAAAGCCTGTGATATACGGGCTTGGTAGAGTTCGATGCGCTGTTGAGCTAGGAGACGCTTTTCGTCAAGTGCCTCCAGTTTCTGCAGACGACGACGTTGATTGTCTTCTTCTGTGAGTTGGTTTGTGATTGCTACGTGGAGTGAGGGTATCTGGATCTCAAGAGGCAGTACAACTTTGCTCCCATAGACCAAGGAGAATGGTGTGTTGCCTGTCGGGGTCCGTACCGTTGTGCGGTAGGCCCAAAGGCATTCGCCGAGCTTTTCGTCCCAGTCGCGTTTGTTAGATGATACGACCTTTTTGAGTAGCCTGACGATAGTCTTGTTAAATGCCTCTGCTAATTCATTTGCTGCCGGATTGTAGGCGGTTGATGCCACGTTTTGAATGCGATTCTTGTCACAGAATCGACTGAAAACATGGCTGATGAACTGAGGACCATTGTCGTAGATGATCCTCCGGGGTACTCCAAAACGGTAGATGACGTGGTGCTTGATGAAGCTGATTACCCTGGAGCTTTTTACTTCTGCCAGCGGAACTGCTTCCGCCAATTTGGAGAAGTAGTCGGTGATTGCTAGGATGAAGCGGTGTCCTCTCGATGAAGGAGGGATGATTGGTCCCACAATGTCTATGCCCCAAGCTTCGAAGGACCAGGAGGCGACTGTAGGATGTAGTGGTTCTGACGGTGTATGAATTAAGTCTGCGTGAAGCTGGCACGCATGTCACTTCTTAGCATATTCGACAGCATCAGCGACCATGGTTGGCCAGTAGTAGCCCATACGTCGCAGTCGGTCCTGCAACTTAGGGCCAGGTTGATGGGCCCCGCAGGTTCCATCATGAGCTTCTCGAAGGGCTTTGGCTGCTTCTTCGTTAGACAAACATCGAAGGAGAAGTCCATCGTAGGAGCGTCGGTACAGCATTTTAGTAGCCGTATCGTAGTAGAATCGAAGAGAGCGTCTCCGGACTGAGACGGCTTCTTTCGGGTCCTCTGGAAGAATTCCGTAGACAGCAAAATCGATGAACGGGAATCTCCAATCTCGAACGTTAACACCAGCACTTGTTGACATGGCATAGGCCACTTGTGAGCACAGGTTATTTTTAGGACAGACCAGGTCTCGACCTACTACCGTGACGTAGTGTTGAGTCCCGAGGGGTACCGCCAAGGAGGCTGTGAGGTCGGCCAGAGTATCAGCCTCTAGATTTTGTAGGTGAGGTACGTGTTCGATGAAGAACCCGGTGAAGGTTGAAATGATGTTTAATGCAACTTCGTGGTAAGGGATCAGGTCTTCATGACGAACCTCGTACTGCCCTCTGATCTGGTTTACGACGAGTTTTGAGTTACCGTAGGCTTCCAAATGATTCACCTCCAGCTGTTGCGCTAGCTGGAGTCCCATAATGAGCGCGTTGTACACGGCAACGTTGTTGGAACACGGCTTCGAAAGGGAGTAAGCACGCTGGATGACCAGCTGATCTGGGGAGACTAATACCACCCCCAATCCTGCGACGATTTGGCCTTTGGGGCCTGTTCTTGAAGCGCCATCGAAAAACATCCGCCAGCCGAAGCCTTCTTCGGTGACGTTTGATTCTTGGACCTTATCCGGGATGTCTTTATAGAGTCTTGAGGACTCTGGGATGGGGTATGCAGCTAAAAAGTCGGCCAGAGCTTGACCTAACAGCTTTTTGCGGAACGAACACCATGTTGTATCGCGTTAGCAAGATCGCCCATATGGCTAGCCGGGAGTTCAATGATCCTGGCTTTGTCATGAGGACTCTGAGCGGATTGACTCGGGAAATGACATGAATTGTCTGCCCTGAGACATAATATCGAGTCTTTTGGATGGCAAATACCAAAGCCAAGCACTCTTTCTCAACGGGGTTGTACCGGTGTTCGGCCCCGATCAGAGTTCGACTGAGGTAATAGATTGCTTGCTCATAACCTGTATCGCTGTTCTGAGCCAGCAGAGCGCCGATGGAGTGATCCATGGCTCGGACGTAGAGGAGAAACGGTTTGCCGGCGACGGGTGCCACCAGGACTGGTGGGCTCGTCATGTAGGCTTTGATGTCGTCGAAAGCCTTTTGGCATTCCTCTGTCCAGACGTAAGAGACTCCCTTCTTCATGAGCTGGGTAAAGGGTTGACATTTATCGGAAAGGTTTGCTATGAACCTCCGGATGTATGCCAGACGTCCCTGTAGGCCTCGAAGTTCTCGAAGGTTCTTCGGAGGGTCCATATCAATGATAGGTTTGGTCTTCTTGGGATCGACATGAATGCCTTTCGCCGTGATGATGAAGCCCAAGAACTTTCCACTAGAAACCCCAAGGAAAGATTTAGCGGGATTCATCTTGAGTTGATGCGCCCGCATGAGATCGGAGACTGTCTTGAGGTCTTGCAGGTGATCTCCTTTGAGACGGCTCTCGACTGCGATGTCGTCAACATAGCATTCGACTGTCTTACGAAGATGCTGACGGAAAATGATGCTCATAGCTCGTTGGTATGTCGCACCAGCGTTCTTCAAGCCGAAGGGCATCACTGTGTAGCAGAAAATGCCCTTTGGAGTCCTGAATGACGTATGTTTTGCGTCGTCAGGGAACATCTTGATCTGGTTGTAGCCCGAATACCCGTCCATGAAGGACATGCACTCGAAGCCACATGTGTTGTCGATCATCACGTCGGTAATTAGAAGCGAGAATTTATCCTTTGGACAAGCAGAGTTGAGGTCTCTGAAGTCGATACAGACTCGTATCTTTCTATTCTTCTTGGTGACGGGGACGACGTTGGCTACCCAATCTGGGTGTTGCTCTTCACGGACAAAGCCGCTGGTCAAGAGTTTGTCCACCTCCTGATCAATGGCGTTCATGATGTCCGGACGGAAGCGTCGCTGTTGTTGTTTGATAGGCTTGGCATCAGGTAAGTTGTTCAGCCTATGCATCGCGATCTGAGGATCAAGACCCGGCATATCTTCGTAGCTCCAGGCGAAGACGTCGATATACTCTTTAGCCAGCTGGATTAAAGATTCTCGGTCTTCTCCTTTTAGGCTTTTGCTGACGAAGATGGGTTTGGAAGAAGATCCATCCCATGGTCGATCTGCTCGACTGCGTCTTCGGTGGGAGGTTCATGTAATTCAAAATGAGACTCCCATTGTTGTCCCATGCGTTGAGCCCAGGGTTCTTCTTCGAAGAATTCCGGTGCTTGGTATTCGTCTTCTTCTTCTTCTTGAGATTGTACAGATGTCATGTTAGCTGACAGCACTCTCTTAAAGACAGATCCGATACTGGTATCGGAATCCCACGTTGATGCTTCAGACGAGTGAGAATGTTCTACTTCTTCTGCGTCTGAACTCTCTGGAGTTGACGGTGGCGTGACATAGCCTACCCCCCGTCGAGTTCGATTGTAGTAGTCCTGCGACTTTCCTTTAGGTATTGGAAGCCGGAGAGGGAGACGTCGACCTTTGCCGTAGTTCAGGCCTTTATTGTTTTTTAGGTCGTAACCCATCTTTTGGATGAGGTACTTTGCCTTGTCCGTGTACCGATAGAGTTGTATTCTGCCGGCATCTGGTTCTGGCTCGAGTGGCGGGAGGTCTTGATGACGCTCAACTTACCGAAGATGATGGATTCTTCGTCTCGATTCCGTGGTGGGACTATATAACAGACCCCTTGGGACGGGACTACTCAATTTACATGATGGACGGCTATTATTTGTGTTTGCAACGACCATAGAGCGTTATCTAATGTATACATGGCATTCCAATGTGGAAGACTAGAATAATTAAAAGACACTCTGTTATTGATGAAATATGAGAATTTATCCCGTGGGATTACATTGTCCAGAGAAGGGGCATCTACATCAGCCGAGATATATTCCCCCAACTCTTCATCTGTAAGCACTGGAGTAGGATCGGGAGAGTCCACCACAGCGTTGGCTTTGGAGTCCGAGAGGACAACGTGGGCCTTCTCTGGCGGCTGGGATGGCAGCGGCTTGCCCTTAAGACGCACCTTCAGAGGTGCCTCCGCTGTGCCTCCGGTGATTGACGCCTTCCCCTGTAGTTTCGCCACGAGGGGGGCCGATGTTTGAGGCGGCTTTCCCTTGAGCCGTATCTTCAGAGGAGATTCAGGAGCAGCTGGTGCTTTCCCGGGTAGCTTAATGCTCATGGGAGGCAACTTCTGAGGCGGTTTGCCTTTGAGTCGGATCTTTAAAGGAGCGTAGGGGGTGACCTCAGGCTCCATGTCCGGCTCTGCTGCTGTTTCTGCTTCGTCATCAGCATCATTGGCCTCCTCCTCGTCAGGTGACTTGTATAAGTCGGCATCGGTGAAGTAGGCTTCAATCCCTTTGAAAGGGTCGATGTCCGCGAACTCCGTACGGATGACGTTGTTGGTGGACACGTACTTCATACATTGGTGGAGCGTTGATGGCACCACCATGTACTCGTGCAGCCATGGGTGACCCAACAGAATGTTGTAGTTGACTTCGGCGTCTACGACATAACAAGTGACCTCGGTTCTGAGGTTACCGATGTGGCACTTTAGTCGTATTTTGCCCAGTGGTTCACTTTTGCTGGCGTTGAAACCACTGATTGTTGTGTTGGAGGGTGCCAGTCGGTACATTGGAATCCCCAGTGTCGAGAGCAGCGTCTTCGGGATGATGCTGAGGGAAGACCCTGGATCGATCTGAATCCGCTTCATCTTGACTGAACCGATGTACCCTGT
Source organism: Iris pallida (assembly GCA_029216955.1). Classification (NCBI taxonomy): domain Eukaryota; kingdom Viridiplantae; phylum Streptophyta; class Magnoliopsida; order Asparagales; family Iridaceae; genus Iris; species Iris pallida. The sequence goes on from JANAVB010015199.1 coordinate 11,950,957, forward strand.
ATAATACAGCAGCCTGTTGTGTCGATTGTGCTTGAGCAGCATATCCTGTTGGGTGAAGGTTATATTGGGGATAACCTCTTACATACAGTGACAGTACTTGTACACAGTCGGAAGATCTTCAGGCTGCTTGACCTGACTGAGAAAGGATTCAACATCCTTCAGAGCTTCGCAGAGAGCTTCTCGGGAGTCTTTGGAAAGACGAAGGAGCTCGAACAGAGATAGACGGGCAGGAGTACTGGCCAGTTGCGCCAGTATGTCGAAGTTATGGGGCTTGGCTAGCCCCGAAGCATTCTCTTTTCGTAGAGGCCTATCGAAGCGGGCCTCTATCTGCTTCTGCTTATTGGCTGCTGAGGGCTTAGACGGGCCCTCATCCTGGACAGCAGGGACGGTGCCAGGAGGCACCACCTCGACGGTAGCTTCGTCGGGTTGGACGTTCTGTTGTGAACGCGTCTGCACAGGAAGTGCTTCTTTCGCTGAAGAAGAGACCGTGCGGCAAGACTTGATCTTCCTGCCTTTGGACTTGGAGGTAGAGCGTACCTCCGGTTGAGTCGCCTCGGAGACGAGATCGGGGTGAACCCATAGGATCTCTCCTCGAGATGTGGTGAGTGGGATGAGTCCACTCACGTTGTCACGGGTAGGTGGTAAGTTAACCACCTCCATTGTCGCCTTGGGGATGGGGACGACGCCATCCTGTGTTGTAGTTGGCGGCAAGGTGCCAAACTGGAGTGACACCACGTTGGCTGACACTGTCTTCTCTTCATAGTCGACGGAGATTACATCCGCGTTGATCATGCGCTGGATGTAATTCTTGAGGATGTAGCAGTCCTTGGTTGGGTGTCCGACAAACCAATGGTAGTGACAATATCTCGGGTTGTGCACTTTCCCAACCTCATCGGGACACTTTGGATCCGGAAGCTTGATCTTGTCACCCTGCTTCAGTATCTCAAAGAGTTACAGGGTGTCTTCGTCGTTGAACGAATACACCTCCTTTGGCCTTGGTGCAAGTGGAGGCTTCTGAGTAGGTGCTGATGCACCTTTTGAGGCATTGACAGTCAATGCCTGTTTCTCTTTTGTTTCTCGTCCAGGGTTGTTGGCTGCAGGCCTTTTGCCCTTGTCCTCGAAGGCAGGGAAACTAACTCCCAAAAGACGAGCATTGGCTGTCTTCTTCTCCGCGGCTTCTACTTCAATGATCAAGGAGCTTCAGTCGGGAGGAGGAGTAGAGTTGAGCCAGAGCTTGATTGCAGGCAGCATGTTTATGCTGCAGGAGGAGAGGAGTGCATGTTCTGGTATGCCCGGAGGCAGTCTGAAGCAGGCCTGTCGGAAGCGTTCGATGAACACTCGAACTGTTTCCTTCTCCTTCTGGTGTATCTCTATAAGGGACGCCATTGTCATGTCCTTCCCGCCGTCGTAGAAACGGTCGAGAAAGAGGTGCGTCAGGTCGTCGAAGGAAGATATTGAATTGTCGGGAAGAATGCAGTACCAGTCGTACGCTACTCCTTTCAGTTCCCCAACAAATATGCTGGTGAATAGTGCGTCCTCCTTCGGAAGATGTCCCATCTGAGACTGGAAATACGTCAGGTAGCGACGCGTAGAGTCCTTCCCGTCGTATGGCGTCAGTGTTTGTGGTTTATACTTTGGAGGATAAACCACCTTGTTCCACTCGAGGGGATAAGGCTGGGGGATGTCCATTTTTTGGCGCTCCTCTTGTCTCGTCTTGGACTCAAAGCGCTCGCGCAGGTCCCTGATCATCTCGACCACGTCTTCCGTAGAGCTGGGAGTCGGAAAAGGTGGTACCACCTGATGTTGAGCATTTGAGGGCTCCGACGTCCGAGGTTTTTCTCAGCGATCTGCGTCCGAGGATACCCGTTGAAGGGGTACCCTCGACTCTCTATTGGCCCCTGGGTTGGGGCCGGCAGAAGGTGTCCTGGCCAAAGCTGACCGTATCTCAAACACTGCTTGAGTCAGTGTTTGCATGGAGGCAGAGAGGGTTTTGAGTCCTCCCTCCAGGGTATCTATGCGCTGGACGAGGTCTGTTGGCGGCGTATCAGACTCTATATCAGCCCCAGTCACGTTTACTGTCATGACGCGGCCGGGAGTGGATGGATGGGTTGAGGCTTCACTCTCGGCCTCACTCTCTTGTGGGGGAGTTGCCTCTCCTGGAGCCTCGTCTTGGCTACCCCGGCTATGTTCGGGAGAATATTCACCACGGGCGCATCTGCAAGGGCCTGATTACCCTCAGCTCCGTCTTGAAGGGCCTATTCGTCTTCGGAACTCGGGTCCGCAGATGCTAGACTACCCCCAACTATGTTCTGGGGGATATCCTCGTCTTCAGGGACTTCTAGGAGGCTGACTTCGCCTTGAGGATCTGCCCCAGGTGTGCTTTGGACACACTCATCTTCGAAAGGAGGCTCGACAAGGGTCTGACTATCCCCAGCTTCCTCCAAGAGCTTCTTCCTCCCTCAAGTGCCTTCGAACACTCCGGAGGACGAGACAGTTGTCTTGGTTTTCTTCGGCTGGCTTTTGGACAAGAAAGAGGAACTGCCAGTCGCCTTTCGGACTGACGAGGAGTTGGAGATCACGTTGCATGAAGCAACCATTGGTTCTTCTTCTGTTGACACCTTCTTCCTGAGGCGATGTCGGAGGGGTGTCGAGGATTGCAGCCGCTGGAACACCGACTGCCTTGGTGGAACTGCCGCTTTGCAACAGCAGTTGATGGTGACTACAGCACAAGTGTGCCCCGTAAGGGGCGCATCGTGCTTGTCAGTCGACTCTTCTGATCGGCGTTTGTGAGTGATCACGTTGCGCAGATCAATGGAGGAGAGTGCCACCTTCGCACCCCCTTCAGGCGTATGGCAAGGCCAAGCGTCGGGGTGGTCAAGTGAGTGCTGCGCCCCCTGATCTAATACCAAACAGGCATCTCGATCAGTAGTGGGGGAACCACAACATTTGGAGTGACTTGAACAGACCTCAAACGCACAACCAGAGGAGGCGCGGGAGTTCAAGACTACTGGATTTGCCTTACTCGACTTGGTTGTGCACGCAGTAGATGCGCCCAAGTGAGACAAGGACTTTGAAGGTTGGCTCGTTTTTGGTGTCACAACACTCGAGTCGACCTTGTACAGCTTACCATCAGCAGTACGTATGATTGTGAGCGCATGCTTCTGGCTTGCTGCTGGCATAGCACGTTTGGGGCGTATGGCCCGTGCTGCCTTAGATTTCTTCGTACCAGGCCGCTGGGGCGCGTAGTACTCAGAATCCAAATTCTTTTCGCCATTACAGTGAGTGAGTCTATCAAAGACAGAGACCTTCTGTGGCGCATCAGAAGTGATGCGCGGGGCATTGGCTGCGCCCCTGCTCCGTCGACGCATCCTCCTCGCCTGAGAGGGAGATGGCTAGGGAATGTGGTTAGCCGCACGTTTCTCCGAGAGATGCGCTGCACCAGTGGGCGCATCTTGGTTGCTGAGGACGTCAACAGGAAGGGAAGGCTGGATTGGCGCATCCCCTTCGATGGTGGTGCCCGAGGCGTCGACCTTGCACACCCAGACTCGGCGGGTCTTCTTCGGCTTCGGCAGCCGCTTCGAAGGACTCGTACTTCCTTCAGAGATGAACTCCTCGTACGCCTGTTGATTGAAGCATACGACCAGCATCTTGTAGGAGGAGCCCACCTTCATGTCGTTGGATTGCGACACAGCTTTCTCGGTGGAGGAGAAAGAGGTCCCCAGTAGAGTCGCCAGCTTATTTGCCATTAAAATTCTTTGATTGCAAGTTTTAATACAAACAAAACGGTGTTATAATATAGGACTTAGATGTAGTCTTAGGAGTACACTTTTGTTTATTTGGGTTCCTTGTGCCGATGGAGTGAGTGGTAATGCGTTGACTCCATTGACGATCTGACGACGGTTATCGGTTCTCTGAAGGTCTGGATTGCTCTGGGTGCCGGAGCTTGCTGAGAGGAGGAAGACGTTGAGTGTCTGTATCTGCCTCTCTGGTGGTGCGAAGTCTCTGTGTGTTCGTTGTGTAGGTAGGTGTGTGTGTGTAAGAAGGAAATGATCCCTCTATTTATAACTTTGCAGGCTGACTGCTCATGCACGCATGTAGGATGCGTCTGTACGCGGGAACGCCACGTGTTGATTGCTGATGGAGGCACATGGACGATGCACCCTGATCGAGGGGTTGACTTCTTCATGTTGCTGTTGTGAGCCGGCGTATAGCAGAGAAGAAGATCTTTCTGTTACTGAGATCTTGGGTGAGTCGAGTCAAAGGACACATGTCATCGGCCCATGGCTCGGAGATCTCAGATTTGGTGGGGAATGATCTGGTAGGATGCGCCTGAGATTGGGCGCATGAGGAGACTTTGGCTCGTAACCTTTAGGAGTCACGAACCATTCTGGGCGCATGGCTTCTGAGGCGCATGCAGAGCTTCAGTAGTGACTTTACTCCTATCTTTTGGGATCAGGGAGAAGTCTGGGGCACATGGCTTTTGAGGCGCATGCAGAGCTTCGGGCGCATGGCTGCAGAGGCGTATGCGAGTGGTTGGACGGCCACGTGCAGTAGCCGTCGGAGGGAAGTAATGATGACGCAGACGTTGGCGATGCTTCGTCTTCTGAAAAAGCTGTCGACTGTTCAGACTTCGGAAGGCGTGCTGCCAACTCTGTCAGTTCAGCATTTAATGTTTGCGACATTCGATGGACAGCCGAGTGGGCGCATTGATTGGCGTTCCACTAGGCGTATGGGGGCTCATGAGGGCGCATCCCCTATGATGCGCTTGGTGCTGAAAGGCACGTCTGTGTGATGCACTTGATATTTGAAGGGCGCGTCTGTGTGATACGCGGTCTGGCCGGCACATCCGCTTCGTGACATGTCTTTTAATGGTGCGACTGTTACGTTCTTCGAGTGCTTTAAATAGCCGTCTGAATTCGAAGCGTCCGGTTCATCCATTTAATGCAAATTCATTGCACAAAATTCGGAGAGCCATCCACTTGGCGCATGGGTTTGATTTGCCCGGCCTATAAATAGTGGCATGGAGAGAGGGTTTGCTTCTCGTTCTCTCACGTCTTTCCGATATGAACTTGTGTGCTCGAATGCATTCTGTTGACGAGATGCTCCCGAGGGTGAAGATGCGACGCAGTGTCTTCGTTGATGCACTTGAAGGTGACTGTTACATCCAAAAGTCAGAGTCGAGGGCTTCCGAGGCAGGCGGAAGGTGCCTGTTGCATCCAAAGATAGGGATGCTCGAGCCTCGTCTTCGTTGTGCAGGAAGAGCCGTAGATCGGAATTGCGGTGCTGCGGCTTTGGTGGCTCTTTCTTCCTTCAAAATGGGTGTAGCCTATTCTGGTTGTGTTGAAAGCTGCTCCTTTAGCCGCAGTTTCGATCACGGTCTTCCTTGGCCTTTGGAGGCTCTTTCGAAGCCTCCCCTGACCACAGGTTGGCTTGTAGTTCTTTTCCCTTCTTTGGCTAGAGGGTTGATTGCTACCCTCGTTCTGCTTAATAAATGCTTCATTAGTCGAAGTATTTTGACGGCGGTGAGCCTGGCTGGAAGAGCGGCACATAACTGGGCTGCTGAAGAGATGCACATAACTGAGCTGCCAAAGGGATGCACATAACTGAGGATGCACATAACTGAGCTGCTGAAAAGGATGCGCCTTGCTGAGGGAGCATGGTGGGATGTGCCTGGCTGAGGGCGCATGTTGATTGCTGCGCCTACTTGAGGGCGCATGTTGGCTGCTGGCAGTAGACTTAGGATCTTTTCTTTGTAGAAATTCTCCTTTGTACAGTCTTTCTTAGACATATAATAGACTTTTATATGTTAAATAAAAAGTCCTCTTTCAATGTCTATATTTGTTGCTTTTTGCTGTGAAGTACTTTGTCCAAGCTCTGGCGCATGTAGTCTGGCGCATAGAGTTTCTGGTTCTGAAATTCCATGCTTCTACAAACACAATTGTCTATGTAGATCTCCTAGCAGCATTTCATCTTTGGAGTAAATTTAGATACAACCGTGGACCGGCTCTTGTTCTCCCTAATGTTTTTTTCTCTTGTAGAAAACTTGACCACATAGTTCTTCTACCTCAAGTCCTCCACCTAACCCCAAAGAATTTTTCTTATTATAAATGCGTGCGATAGTGTTGTAACTTTGGCAAACTCACCTAGGAAGTAAGATGAATGGATATGTTGTACATGGGTGGTTGAATATCAAAGAACCTGTTGAGTATCAATCACAGTCCAGTCAAATTACTCGTACCTCTAGTAGAATTGGTCCTACCTTCGTACTTCGATCTCTATGCTTCCTTTCACTATTGAGTCATTTATCTCAAGAGCTTCCTTGAAGTAAGTTCTCACTTCCTTCAAGGAGACCTGCAACACTGAAGGAAAAACCTTTTCCCTCGTCATGTATAGATTTAATTCGGATACTCTTTTGTAAATGTGCAAGCGTATACTTTGACCCTTCTTTCACCATCTTATACTTATTAATGTTAGAAATTCTTTTCTTTTCTTCTTTTGAAATCTGCAACCAGAATAAAAATTACAGTAAATGTTACCGGCTTCCCGGAAAGTCGTGCACGTAGCACTGCCCTAAGAGTTAATCCGGATCTATGTGCAGACTTTGTCCGAATGCTCATAGTGGTAAAATTCCTGCTCCACCGGTATATCTTTATTGCACACAATGTAGAGAGAGCGACCCATGACCTAGTTCTGCCCAGAGCGAAATAGGAAGTATAGAAAGCTTTGGAAAGACTAGAATTATGAAGGGAGTTTTTGTATGGATTTTTTCGGTGTCTCCAAGAAAAAAAAGAACTCGATATTTATAAGCAGATTTCTATCGGATAGAAATTATGAGCGATAAAACTGAACGTTACAAAATAATAACAAAATACAAAAAACATGATATATTGAACCTGGGCAGAAGTTAATGTATCAAGCAGTACAAAATTTAATGGAAATAAATGAGGAGCAAAAAGATTTTTAGGGTCTCAACCCGAACACGAAGAGGAAATCGAATCAACATTCGGCGTCTGCAGATGGGTCACGTACCCGTACCCGTTACGCATGTCGAACCAAACCGAACCGAGCCGGACCGGGCGGTGGCGACGACGCGCGCGTGTGGTCCATGGTGCTCCCATACAATACTTCAATGAAACAAATGGGTGTAAAGCAATATATGAACAATTGAGTCTCCCACCTAGCCAATGTAGAACTAAAGGAATTTGGAGTTTGAGCTTTTGCAAGATCTACCATGTGAACACATCATACACATACAACAATCCTCCCAAAAGGTCAAATTCCAAAGTAATCGTAGAAAAGAGTATAGAAGAATCTGGACAGTTATGTACTATGCAGAGATAAGATGAACTATAGCCTTGAATCTCACGTAGTGACTATTATCTTTGTCTAAAGAAGTGCTTGATGGACTACGCCTTGAATTAGTCATGTTGAATCAGATTCAGAAAATAACACACATAGTATGCTATAGGTACCTGGGTCTATCGGGTGGCACATTTGGTTGGCTATGTGTACTTTTTTATATTCATGAGAGTTGTCTAGGATCGCCCTTTCCTATATTCGTGGCCTTCACGACCTCTTATATAGGTAAGTCCTCAAGGGTTGGTGATAGGAATCAACCCTACATATCATGTTTGGACTTATTAAGAGTTTTAAACTCACCTTAACCCTACATTCCGGAGCACTGTCACTATAGGGACAGGGTATATATCCAGGTGCACATGTACAACCTCTTAGGCATTTATTTTAAAAAAATTTAATCTCAGGATTAGTGTTCCATAATAGTCACCTAGTCCAGCTTGTTCTTATCCATTGAACCGGCTTCTTGGGATCTCCAGTCAGACTCGATTGGGTTGCCACTACTGTTGACTAACTTAAGGGCTTAACTCCATCCCCCTTTGTGATCACTCCTCGTTCCCGGAATATGTAAAATTTTGTTTTTTTCCTGTATAAGGTATCTGGCACCTATATCTTGATTATTTGTTTTATGTAATCGCACTTGGTCATGACATGGGACTGTGTCTCGTCGCATAGTAGTGTGTCACCCTTATCTTTGTCTGGTTGTAGGTGTGTTCACTATTTTGATGATGGAATAACTGGACCGTGTTGTGATCAGGATTTTACTTAGTATTTAATTATTTGTAACATGTAGCATGGTGCATGGCATTAGTCATTTGGTTAGCGCATGATAGGGATTAGGGTTTAGTGGAACCACTCCAACTTCACTATAAATATTCTCTTTCACACTCTCTTTCCTCATTCACTCTCATTTTATTTCCTCCCACCAACCCACCTAGGCAAGTACTCCTTGCACAAAATGGAGAGACCACTTGCATTTTTATTTCTTTGATTTTCCTTAGATATTATTGGTCTATTTTATGCATCCTTACTTTCTCTACAAGTTTAGTTCTTTGACCTTTTGCTTTTAATGGCTAGTTTAGTATATATATATATAAGTTTTAAAGTTTAAGGTTTTATGGATTTTTCATGGTTTTGATCTATCAAAAGTTGTTACTTTTGAAAACTAGTTGTTTCATATTGTAGAGAATTTAATTTCATGCAGTTTTAGCTTTTATTTTGCTTGTTTTTGAGTCCTAGAACACAAGTTACGACCATTTGAAGTTTTCGGAACTTCTATGACAGACTTGCTGTTTGGGGATGACGACCCTCTATGCGCCCAGTAGGCAATGCGACAACAATGCCAAGTGGCCATGAAATTAATCGCATGAACTGCTATGCATCTTGACTTCTATGCGTCCTGACTGCTATGCGTCCTGGCTGCTATGCGTCTTGGCTGCCACGCATCTTGACTGCTATGCGTTCTGACTACTATGCGTCCTGACTGCTATGCGTCCTAACGGCTATGCATCCTGGCCACCTTATGCGCCTTGTTTTCTTATATGCCCTATTTTCCTATGCGCCCTGTTTTCTTATGCATCATGTTTTCTTATGCGCCCTATTTTCCTATGCGCCCTATTTTCTTATGCGCCCTGTTTTCCTATACACCTTATTTTCCTATACGCCCTGTTTTCTTATGTGCCATTTTTTTTCCTATGCGCCCTGTTTTCTTATGTGCCCTATTTTCCTATGCGCCCTTTTTCTTATGCATCCTTTTTTCTTATGCGCCCTGTGATCTTATGCACCTAGGTGACCTAAGTGCCAATAGATCTCTACGTGCCTACTTGGCTTGACCATGTTCCTGACTTGATTACCTGTATACATGCTGGTACCTTTTCTAAGTGTGTATTGAGGTACAATATTAGTGTGCATTGCGGTACTATTAAATGAGTGCACTGAGGTGTGACTCTTCGTGCTAAGTGATCCTTCGTGTTATATATTAATACATGCGTACTCCCCATCATAGTCATGGTAATTGGTCAGTAATATTAGCTTGGTATATTGATTATTATTTGATGTATTACACTAAGGGTGGATCCAGATGTGGAACTTCTTGAGCTAATGTGGATTCATACTTAGGGTATACAGATTGTTTGCTTGATGTATTACAGTAAGGATGGATCCAGATTTGGGACTCCTTGAGCCGATGTGGATTCATACTTAGGGTACCCGTACCAAGGTACAATATATAGGAGAAAAACCATGTGACCACGACATGTGATTCCAGGACCAACTTAGGGTTTAACTAAGTAACTAAAATTATTAAAGGCATTGGGAGGGAACGAAATCTCGAGATTGTACGTTGCTACCCACCCTAGGCCCTGTCTTAACATATCGGGTTGGCCACCACGGATACTGTATATTCATTCGTACTAGTGGAGTGCATTATCTGATTATTATATGTCAAGCCAGTTCTCCCTATAAGAGGGCTGAAACCGTTATTGCTTGCTTTAGCACGGTTGCCTTACGAGGGACCGGTACATTTAGTACGTGAGTATTATTAACTGGTTCAGCCAACCTTGCTTGGATACGGCACAATCTGAGGATTCCTATATATATGCATTACGGGGATAACCTAGGCAACTATAGAAAGCCGTAGGACTTGTTGGTCGCTCGTAAAATAACTTGCTTGTGATATGTTTTCTTCTATTAGTAGCCGAGGACATGGAATGTCGTGGTGCGTGGTCCAACCCATGTCCTTGTTTGGTTGTTGGGTTGGACTATTGTGCTACGACAGCTATGAACCGAAGTTACAACTCAGAAGCCTATACCTGACCATGATTATAGGTGTACTCTACCTCGGTACGATTGTGGCACCCTTTGTCCTTGTTTGGTCGTAAGGGTGTCTCATTGTCTCGATGATATGATATAAGCCTGTAATTATTCGCCTAGGTCTTATTTATTGTATAGGTTTTGTCTTATTCATTATGTGCTCCCTTGTGGTACCTGTGCCTCGATCCGTACCCGCTTTTTGGGATGTGAGTGCGTGTATAAGCCAGCCTGTGTCGCAGTGTCGATGGTAGAACACTGTCTAACCATAATGCTCAAAATCACATAAATAATAACTTTATTGCTCATTTACAAAACTAACCAATTTACAATTTTCACAAGTTTTACATTTAAAGAAAAGTACAATATTCTTACAAATATTAAAAATGACGACAACACCTCTATCTAACTAATCTCCAGGTTTTGGCCTGCAAGTACACCCGTATCTTCCAATGCTAAGAATAAGCGACTAACCTGAAAAATATGGTTTCCAGTTAGGAAGGGAACGAGTACAATCCATGCATGCAGTTCCAAATGTATATTAACGACTATAAAAATAGGGATTAGAGAATGACATATATGATGAAAGAAATAACTATAAAATATGGCATGTAAAGTATGGTGAAACAGTTAATCATGAACTATAAGAACAAGTAAAATACGTGACAAGAAAACATAACCATCTACTGATTTGAAGTACACCTTTCAATATGTGATCAGGCTGGTCCACTACACCGTACGGCCTACATAGGATTTGTATCCTTACCGTCTACATTGCATGAAATAAAATACGGTCTATATTGCATGAAATAAAGTACGGTCTACGGGGTTGATCACATATCTACTTAGTACATACTTTCCCACCCGACTACTATACATGTATTAGTCACAACAATAAATCATGAAACATGATAAAGCAAAACATAGCATCATGACTAAAATCCATATGACACTAACCCGTGTACCGAATGTGTCAAGAATCAAATATGTATCACTAATCATATAATTATAGTAATTAACAATACTAGAAACAAAACATGAACTGTACTCGCCTGTTGTCCCTAGCTGGTGAAACCGCTAATTCTGTTGGGTTCAGAATAGTCCAATTGACCTGCTCGATACGCAGAATTTTGGAATTCCCAAAAAAATAAGAAGTAGGATGAGTCGCGATCGAAAATGAGTTAAATATTGTTGATTAAGTAAAATCTTGTTGTTTGAACATGGCTAGATTTTGCCAACGTGCCATCTTTTACTGGTAAAAATTTCTGTTAAGATTGGTCAATACTTGGAGTAACTTCTCCACTATCCTTGATTTGTTGGAGTATTTGATATGAATATGGTTTTGGCACCTCATTGTTATATTCTGATAAGATCTTCACTACTATCTTTTGTTATCTTGAAGGTAGAATCATTATAGATATTTTTTAATGAGCAACATTTTAACAGTGACAATAATATAAATTGATTTTGTACTCACTAATTCTTAGCATGATATTTGTAGTGTTATCTCTTCAATTCAGAAGCATTAGAGATCGTGACTTGTTAAGAAAGGCTCAAACATGCTAAAAATAAAGATAATTAATACAAAGTCCTTCCCTCTATTATTATGAACTTGATGTTTATAAATCTCTTTTTCCAAATTCTTGAATACTAATAGATGTTTAGTGAGAATAATGAAACTATCTAAAAAATGGCATCCTTATAAAGTCATATTACTAAACCGAAATCAAGAAGTACTAAATTGTTTCAATCATGTGGAAAGATAATTTTTTATATTTATAGTTCACATATTAAATTCCTTTTTTTTTTCCTAAGTTTAGTTGGACAAATATATGAAGTCTGTAAGCCATCATTCTTGGTTTATATATGTAGAATATTGTGATAATGGATAATTTTCTTTCCATGATCGATTTCATGTTTGAACCTTAAATGACCATTTTATCACAATATTAGAATTTTTAGTCAGAAAAAAAATCACAATATTATTCTGTCACAATATTTAGACAAACTTTGTCTTTACTTATATTCCATGACACTATAATTCTTTTGACTCATCAAAACAATTTAGCTAGAAGAAAATAGTTAGTAAAATTGTAAACTCCTTTAACTCTAAAGTTTTAAAAGTTGAGATTATTTTGGGTACAAGCCGGAAGGGTCCTTCTGTCAACCGGGCATAAATAGCCCTAAGCGATACGGTACTTAATCGTCCCGCTGTGGACCTCCGCTAGCTGGGAACCGGCCCCTACAGCTAACCCAAGTTAATCAACATTTGATAGACTAAAGATTTCTTAAGGTTGATTAGCAAAATCACTTGAACTATTATTTTAGTACTTTAGACTGTTATTTTCACAAACGTGACTAGTAAAGATAAATCTTTAGAGCCATGACTGAAAGATACTATGTCTTACTTTAAGAGGTGATAGAGTCAGATGATTTTTGACTCACTATCCTAAGGCTTATATCAATAATTAGTAGAATCACACATTTTGTCAAATGGATTTTGATTACAGAGAGTACGATTTAGGAGTAATCCAAACATCTGGCTTAGTCAAACCAAAAGTTCCTAAAAAAATGGACTACAATTGGTTTCACAAAATTTTAAGTGTTTTCTGAGTTATTATTTGATATTTTCTTCGGATATAAAACACACTAAAGATCACAAAGATACAGTATAAGGTTTCACCTGTGGAACAAAATAGATACTTATAAGTTGATAAGTCCTTATGACAAACTAGCATAGCTAGAAGTATCAAAGTATTTGAAATAGTACATTTAAACATAGTTTGTGCTGAAGTTGAATGGCTCAGATATCTTACTATGTATATACCTAATAGATCAAGGCCAATTTTTCTTGTGCTATAACTTCATGATATTTTGAAACTGAATAGATCAAGCATCTTATTATGCATATAAATGATCTATATATTTTTGTACCTGACATTTGTTTTAAAATTATGCTAAAAGCATGATCTTGTGAATTCTAAGTTGAACAGATACCAGCAGCTGCATTTCAAGAAAGAACGAAATATATAGATAAATATGGTTCTCGACTTTAAAAGTCATAAAAGAACCTTATAAATCTTTTGACGTAGAGTCTGTTTACTTTTGATGAAGAGTTTATCTAAGAAATTAATCCTAGAATCATCGAGGGGGATGGGTTAAGCCCATAAGTAAGTCACCAGGAGTGGAAATCCAACCGAGTTTGACTGGAGATCCCAAGAAGTTGGTTCAATGGGTAGGAATAAGATGGACTTAGTTGACCATTATGGAACATTGACCCTGAGATTAAATTCTTTTAAAATAATACCCAAGAGGCTGTACGATATTGTACATTGTTACCCCATCCCTATGATGACAGTGTTCCGGGGTTATAAGGTAATGAGTTTGTAACTTTAATAAGTCCAAGCATGATATACAGGGTTGACTCCTATCACCAACCCTTGAGGACTTACCTATAGGACCATTGAGCACCTCTAGAGGGGGGTGAATAGAGTGTGTGCGTGTGCAACAAAAATAATCACCAACTAAAAATTAAAGCAACTATATATTATGGCATATTAGACGGTAAATAAATGCTATAAAGTAAAAGATCATAGAATCAAACTCAGTGACACAGCAATGCTTACTGGTCTCCCTCTGAGATGACTACTCCAGTCTCGAGTACTCTTGCTCGATGTTAATCCACTATGCACAAGCTAAATGAGAGCTTGTAGTCTCTTACAACACCGTGCTTGGTGACGAGCGCACGACCAACTCCACAAACTTGATTTCAAAAATTGGAACAAATTTTGAATTACAATCTCTTATATAACTCTTCAGAACCAAAACTCTAGATTGAACAGAACTATACGGGCTTTGGCTAAAGATTGATATAGGCTAAATTTAAAAGCTTTTGCTCGTAGAAAACACTTTGTAATAGATAGAGAAGAGAATGAATGAGTGAATTGAAATGGTGAAAATCCTTCTCTATTTATAGTGCTTTTGTATACCGAATTCGGGCTAAGTTTGGGCTGAGTTCAGATGCATGAATCTCGCATTCGAACATTGTAGGCAGATTTGGTGGAAACTGAATTTTGAAAATCCATCGACCGAACTCGAGCCAAACACGGACCGAACTCGGTCTGAGTTCTGTCGAAGTTATGCCAGGGTCAGAATAGTATGAATGGGCTAAATTTGCATGGGTTTTGGACTTTTTGGAATTGTGGACTTTTGGGATTTGGATAGGTAGGGTTATTTGGATATGTGGATTGACAAATCCTAAGCCAGTACCAATCCTGATCAACCTCACAAATTTTTCTTAGACACAATAAAATTGAAAATACAGAAGAAAATAAAAAAGTATTGAACTTGATTCCATTGTGATTGGTTCTTGATGATGATGTAAATGTCTGTGCTTTGAAGTAGTAGGTAGTAGTAGGACGTAGACGATCTTCTCATTTGAAACCTGCTAACCTGTAGCAGTCTTGTATATTTTGCTTATCGATCAAAGGTGACGTTGATTATCAAAATCAGGTGTGATCATTAACCAATGGGCCAACAATCTCCTTCATTTTGATAATTGACAAACTTTGAGTCTATACCAAAATATAACGAAATATATAACCTTGAAAAAATATACCTGACTTGTTCTGAATCTAAATCGTAAAAATAATTTTTTTGGTATGTACTCTTTCTCCCCCTTTGTCATGTACTCAAAATGTAGCTCCTCCGTAATTTGTGAAGCCAACAATAAAAAAAACGTAGAGTAATATCCAAAAATGATAAAAATATAATAACTGACAAGTTGGTAATTTCTCAAGTGTGATCATCAGCAGTAGCAAAAAATAATGAGAATATAGATGAAAACAACTAAGATAACATAAAATCAACTACAGATGAAACATGAGTTCAAAATGCATAAAAACAACTAGAACTGAAACTGTGCAACATGACAGTCCAAACTGAGCAATAAAAGTGTCACTACATGAAGATCATCATCACAGAACATTGTCACAAAATACTAAGCCCAAAAGACTAACTCAAGATTCAGCAGTAGCCCGGGGATCAACATAAGCAGCCGTCGAATCAAAGAATTCGAAAGTAGGCTGATCCTCAAGTCTCGGTTCGTCGAAGGCGGGATGACGGAGAATAGGAGCTGGAACCGAGGGATGATGGGCTAAAGTCCACAGAATGTCCGCCATGCTATTTCTCAAGATCTGTGCCTAAAAAATATGACGGTACTCGGCAACGGTGAAACAAATCATATGGTCTCGTGCCTGTCCCTGGAGGGTAACAAACGCATCGAATCTCTGGAAGAACTCGTCAAAGTAGCCTGGAGCAGCAGGTAGAGGAGCATCGGCTGGAACTGCGGCTGGATCAGCTGTAGAAGCTGGAGGATTGGGTGGAGGTGGAGGCTGAGGGTATTTCCTAGATCTAAACAGCTCAGTAGAAGACCTAAAAATCGGACATATATCTAAGTTGATTCTAAATTTTAGGAACATCATCACTAGATGCATAGGATAGAGGAGGCTGCGGTCTGCCCTCCGATAACTGACCATACCCGTAATAATAGTCTTGGGAACAAAAAAAGGTGACTCCAAAGTAAGTGTGGTACATGGTCGATATCTCTAAGAAGGTGACCTCATCAATAGATCATGTCTTAAGTATCAAGGTCGAATAAACAATGCGATAGAATTTATAGAAATGCTGGTTCAGGTGCTTTACGAATGACACATAGCTGCCTTGAATGATTAAAGGGTAACATTAGGAGGGAATTGAACTTTTTAATCTCGACTAGAGCTTCACCATTGTCAGCATATAAAAGTACTCACTCAAATCAGTCGAGTTAAACTCAAGTTCTTTTCCACCAATCCAAGAATAAATGTTGTCGTTTGTCTCTTACATATTACAATAGAACATCCGAGCAATATTACCATAAATATCACTAGAAGTCTCAAGAAAATCTTGGAGTCCTAAGTTTTCAAAAGTAGATGCATACTCCAAAAAGGTAGTAAAATTTATCGATTGACCGAGGCAAATGTTCCGGTATCAAAATTGGGTAAACCAAGAGTCGAAAATTTTTGAAGACAGAAATAAGTTAGTGTTGAAATCCTCGTCGTCGTCGGGACGAGCAGTACTAAACACGTTAATGGGTTCATACTCCAAAGTGGATGATGAAGCTGCAAAATCTCTCTTCTTTCTCTTGTAGAGCTTGAGAGTCATAGAAATTGAAATTAGGATAAAAAAATATACCTCAAAAGGTGAGTGGAAAGGAGTGGAGAACAACTTCGTAGAGCCGCTATATCTAAAAAGATAGAGTTTAGAAGCTTTGGAAGGGAGTCTCCAAAAGCTAGGGTTGGGGTTTTGGGTTTTTCGGGCCATTATGTGGAGGAAGAAGGAGGAATAGAAGAGGTAGGGTCGGCTGGAAAGTTGTTGTTTAAATGAAAATGAACCCACAGAGTTCGGCCTGAACTCGGTCAGAACTCGGTCCGAGTTCGGCAACTCTATTTCAGTTCATTTATGTGTAATAAATTATAAACGTACTTAATAACTTTTAACTCTTTGATTTAATTAAAATCCATCACTTTGGGTTAGCTGTAGGGGCCAGATCCCAGCTTTCGATAGTCTGAAGACTAATGCACCGTATCGCTTCAGGCTATTTATGTCTGTATGACAAAAGGGCCCTTTCGGGTTATACCGAAAATAATTTCAATTAATAAATCTTGAAATATCAAGTTTTAAGCATGTTTATTAATCATAACACATTATGACTATAAAAATTCGAGTATGCCTAACTCTCGATGCAAATAATTGAATCGGTCTTCTGCTGATAGTTTTGTGAAAATGTCTTCTAATTGATGATCCGTATCAATAAATTCAAAGAATATGTCCCTGTGTTGTTGGTTGTCACACAAGAAATAATGACGTATTTCTATGTGCTTTGTGCGTTAGTGACATACTGGGTTCTTAGACAAGTTAATCGTGCTAGTGTTGTCATAGTAAATAAATTTTTTTGTATAGTACGGATTGCTACATCCATAAAATCTGAGCACAACAACGTCCTGCGACGACATACTCAGCCTCAGTTGTTGATAACACTATAGAGTTTTGCTTCTTGTTAAACCAGGAGACTAAAACTTTTCCTAGAAAATGACACGTACCGCTGGTACTTTTACGGTCTACTTTGCATCCAGCAAAATCAATATCTGAGTAACCGATTAGGTCAAAAGATGTGGTTTTGGAATACCATAAGCCAACTGTAGAAGTTTCTTTAAGGTATCGAAAGATACACTTAACGACGCATATGTGCGATTCCTTAGGATTAGCTTGATATCGTGCACATATGTAAACACAAAACATGATATCAGGACGACTAGCAGTTAAGTAAAGTAAACTACCAATCATACCTCGATACTTATGCTGGTCGACTGGTTTGCCACTTTCAACAATGTCAAGTCTTGTTGATGTAGCTATTGGTGTGACGATAGGCTTTACGTTGTCAAAGTTATACTTCTTCAGTAAATCCTTCGTGTACTTGGTTTGATTGATAAATGTTTCTTACGAGTGTTGTTTGATCTCAAGTCCTAGGAAGTAGTTGAGCTCTCCCATCATACTCATTTCAAACTCACTCTGCATACATTCAGCAAAATCTTGACAGAGTTTTTCGTTAGTAGAACCAAAAATAATGTCATCAACATAAATTTGTACAAATAAAATACTATCATCTAAAGATTTGATAAATAAAGTTGTATCAACTCTTCCTTTTAAAAAAATATTTTCAAGTAGGAAAGCGCTTAGGCATTCGTACCAACCATGCTGTGCTTGTTTGAGTCCATATAGAGCTTTTCTAAGCTTGAAGACATGATCAAGTTTTTGAAAATCCTTAAAACTAGGGGGATGTTTCACAAAAACTTCTTCCTTCAAAAATTCGTTTAAAAATGCACTTTTATGTCCATTTGAAAAAGTTTGAAATCATAAAAATGTGCAAATGCACAAAATATGTGAATGGCTTCTAGTCTAGCAACATGAGCATATGTCTCGTCATAATCAATCCTTTCTTTATTATAACCTTGTGCCACTAGACGTGCTTTCTTGCGTACAACTTATCCATCCTCACTAAGTTTATTTCAGAACACCCATTTGGTACCAATTATTGATTGACCAATAGGTTTAGGAACAAGTTTCCAAACTTGTTTTCTCTCAAATTGATTCAGTTTCTTTTGTATGGCATCAACCCAAAATTCATCATTAAAAGCATCAGCTACTGTCTTAGGTTATACTTGAGAAATAAATGCTATATTTGCTACTATAACATGTACTTAAGCCTTTGGATACATTACCTATTACAAGTGTTTTTGGATGGTCTGGCATAAATTTCATCCTTTTTGGTAGACTTTCCAGATAGCTCTCGTTGGTAGCAGTATCTTCTGGTACCTTTATTTTGTTTTGTACATTCTCACCGTCACTATCGCTAGATCTCTGACTATTGAGCTTATCAAAAGTAATGTTAATCGATGCTTCAACAATCATCGACCTTTTATTAAAAATTATATATCTCTTAATTTTGGCAGCATATCAGAGAAATATTCCTTTGTGTTTTTCGAGTCAAACTTTCCCAAGTTGTCCTTGGTGTTCAGAATAAAACAGTGACAACCAAAAACTTTGAAATAAGAAATGTTTGGAATCCTTCCAAACTACAATTCATAAGGGGTTTTCTTCGAGATAGGTCAAATTAATACCTTATTTAAAACATGACATGATATACTAACAGCTTCTGCCCAAAAATATTTTGGAAGATTATGCTGGTTCAACATGACTCTATCTATTTTGCTTAGAGTATGATTCTTCTGCTACATAATACTATTCTGTTGAGGAGTTCTAGGACAAAAAAACTCGTGGTAGTATCAACTATCATCACAAAACTTTTTGAAATCGGTATTTACGAATTCACCACCATGATCACTTCAGATTCGAGTAATCATGAAGCCTTTTTCGTTTTGTACCTTTTTTTAAACTATTTATAATTCAAAAATGGTATTACTTTTGTTTGATAAAAAGAAAATCCAAGTATAGCGAGAGAAATCGTTGATTATAACAAAAGCGTAGAGTTTACCACCAAGATTGGCTACTCTACTAGGGCCAAATAAATCTATATGAATTAACTGCAAAGGTCTAGACGTACTTACAGCGTGATGGATTTAAAAGATGACCTAGTTACTTTATTCTTTTCACAATCAGCACATATCATATCTCTCTTGAATGTAATTTTTGGGAGTCCTTTTACTAGCTTTTTGGTGTATAGCCGTGAGATAGTATCCATATTCGCATATCCTAGTCTCATGTTCCAAAGCCAGCTTTCATCCTGATTGGCTACTAGGTACTTTCCTACATTGTTAGTACATTCTAGAAAGAAAACATATATATTGTCTTTCCTGATCCCTTCATATACGGGATTCCCTAGACATTTCATAGATAGATCATTTGTCTTTCACAAAGTTGATGCCATAACCATTATCTGACAAATGACTTATGCTTTATAGGTTATGTTTCAACTCCGTGGCTAGATAGACGTCTTTTATTTCCAGATAGGGAAACATACCAATAGTGTCGTTACCAATAATATCACCTAACAAGCATTCTAGCTCTATAATATTGTGATATATATATGTGCATGTGAGTTTTGAAAATGTGCTCTTTGTTTCTGTGTTGACATTCTTGTGTATCTTTCTTGGAAACCTATAGGTAAAAGCATGATTGTGAAAAATGTGTTGCTTAGGTACTTTCTTTGGTTTAGTCCTTTGTGATGTATTCTTTGTATTAGGACTAACCTTAGGCCGTGTATCAGGAATAACCTATTTGCCTAACTTGATCTCTAACTTTCTAGAGACCGCTCAAGACTTCTCTGTAGTAGCCATATCTATGAGTCTTTGCTCAATGACAAAGTGCCTTCTCTTCTCTATGTCATAAAGTTCTTACACTTTGACATAGTTTCTTTCTTTCTTTCCAATGGTGAGGATAGCTTCATGATAGTTTACTTTAAGCTTGGCTATCTCTTCCGTATTACCGATAGTAGATGTCTCTTTAATATATTCAATAAGACTAGACTGTCTCACTACTTCGGTTGTGTGTGCCTTAATCTCCTTGCGAGATTACTTGTACTTGTCTAACATGTTTTTGTGTTCATCAAGTAGTTCGCTAAAGGCATTTTTTAGCTTACTGAAAGTAAAATTATCGTAGAGAGGGTTTGAAGATACCTTATCGAAAGCCATCAAACAGACATTTGCAGCACTGCTGGGTCTGTCCTCCTCCTCTGACTCACTGGCCTCACTTTTGTGCTAGATGCTTGTATTAGCATACTTTCGATCTGTCGTAGCTTTTCTGCTCGATCTTGATAGGTCATATGGACTGCTCTTTTTTGACAGTAGACAGTCTTTCTTTATGTGCCCTAATTTCTTACATCCGAAGCAGATTATTTTTTTTCATTGCTTTCGTGGATGTCCTTCTTCTTTTAGTTTGATCTCTCAAACTTTAAGAATTTTTTAATTTTTTTGACCAGTAGGGCCTGTTCATCACCATCAGATGATTCTTCGTCTGAATCATTGCATGAGACTCGGGCTTGTGCTTTGAAGGTAATAGATTTTTCTTTGGGAGTTGCTTCTTCAAAATCTTATAAGTCCAGTTCATGGGTCATGAGCTTGCCCATCAGTGTCTTCAAAGTCATCGTGGTGAGATCGTTTCCCACTATGATCGCATTGCCTTCGGGTTCCAACTTTTGGTTGGAGCCCGCAAAACCTTCCTGATCTTCTCGTGATTGCTGTAATCCTTACCAAGAGACTATAAAGGATTAGTAATATCGAGGAAACGAGTGAATATCTGTGCAATTGACACACTGGGTTTCATCTTGAAAGACTCGTACTCCTGTGTCAGTCTACTGATTTTGGATTCCTTCACTTGGGAAGTTCATTCATGAGTTACCTCAAGAAGTCTCCAAATTTTATTAACGTCATAAAGGTAGATAAGCGATTGAACTCGGTTTTATCAATTGCATAAAATAGTACATTGATGGCCCGTGCATCTAGACTAGCCTGTGTCTATTCATGCTCTATGTATTTGTCATGTGGCTTGACTACTAATTCACCACCAACCAGTATTCTAGACAGTTTTTTGTAACCATCTATGACTATCGACCAAAGATCGAAATCGAGTGACCTAAGAAAGAAACTCATCCATGTTTTCCTGTGTGTGTAGTTCGTTTCATCAAATAGTGGGGGTCTATTTGTGGATTGCCCTTCACCGTTGAATATAGATTTAACAGCTGCCATATATATACTCTAGATAGTTATGTATATGTGTAACCTTCTTTGATACCAATTGTAGGACCGTTGAGCGCCTCTAGAGGGGTGAATAGAGTGTGTGCGTGTGCAGCAGAAATAATCACCCATTAAAAATTAAAGCAATAATATATTATGGCAGATAAGACGGTAAAATGCTGTAAAGTAAGAGATCAGAGAACCAAACTTAGTGATACAGCGATGTATACTGGTCTTCCTCTAAAAGGACTTCTCCAATCTCGAGTACTCTTGCTCTATGTTAATCTACTATGCACAAGCTAAATAAGAGCTTGTAGTCCCTTACAACATCGTGCTTGGTGACGAGCGTACGACGGACTCCACGAACTTGATTTCGTAAACTGGAACATTTTTTGAATTGCAACCACTTATACAACTCTCTAGAACCAAAACTCTAGATTGAACAGAACTGTACTGACTTTGGCTAAACAGTGGTATAGGCTAATTTTGAAAGCTTTTGCTCGTAGAAAACACTTTAGAATAGATAGAGAAGAGAATGAATGAATGAATTGAAATGGTGAAAATCCTTCTCTATTTATAGTATTTTTGTAGACCGAATTCTGGTAGAGTTCGGGCTGAGTTCGGATGCATGAATCTTGCATTCGAACGTTGTAGGCAGATTTGGTAGAAACTAAATTTTGAAAATCCCTCGACCGAACTCGGACCGAACTCGGTCTGAGTTCTGTCAGGGTCAGAACAGTATGAATAGGCCAAATTTGCATGGGATTTGGACTTTTTGGAATTGTGGACTTTTGGAATTTAGATAGGTATGCTTATTTGGATATGTTGACTGATAACCTAAGCCAGTACCAATCCTGATCAACCTCGCAAATATTTTCTAAACTCAATAAAATTGAAAATACAGAAGAAAATATAAAAGTCGTGAACTTGATTCCATTGCGATTGGTTCTTGATGACGATGCAAATGTCTGTGCTTTGAAGTAGTAGGTAGCTGTAGATGTAGACGATCTTCTCATTTAAAATCTATTAACCTATAGCAGTCTTGTATATTTTGCATATCGACCAAAATTGACGTTGATTATCAAAATCAAGTGTGATCATTAACCAATGGGCCAACATTACCTATATGAGAGGTCGTGAAGGCCGCGATTATAGGACATGGCGATCCTAGACAACTCTCATGAACGTAAAAAAATGTGCATGGCCAATTATCTAACGCACCACCCGAAAGACCCAATTACCTCTAGCGTCTATGTGTGTTATTTTCTGAATCTGGTTCAAGAAGTCTGATTCAAGGCGTAGTCCATTAAGCACTTCTTCAGATAAAGACAATAGACACTAAGTAAGATTCATTGCTGTAGTCCATCTCAACGATGCGTAGTATATAACTGTCCAGATTTTCTCGTCATATTTTTTCTTATTACGGAACTTTATTATTATTTTTTTTTGGGGGGGGGGGGGGGGGGGATTGTTGTTTGCAGTTGCAGCTATATAGGGAAAAAAAATCAATTTCCTACTCTAATAATTTTTTACCGTTTCTCATATTGTTAATTTTGAACATAGAAATTTGTGATTGTTTATTGTCTTAAACAGACAATTAGTGTCTAGCCCATTCATTCTTCATTACCTTCATTATTTTTTATAAATTATTGGTTTATAGCATATCACTATATATGCTCCATAGTCCTTTGGTTGATGATAGAGAGAGAAAAACAAAAGAAGTGAAACTATTCTCAATTTTTGTCTTCATCAAAATTCTCTCCCAAATTCTTCTTGTCTTTCCAAAGCTCTTATGTTCTTCATCCTTGGTCTGGGCAGAGCTAAGTCAGGGCCAATCTTTCCGAGTTGTGTGCGACGACGAGATACTGGTAGAGCGGAGATTTTACCAATAGGAGCATTCGGAAAAGTCGCACATAGATCCGGATTAACTCTTAGGGCAGTGCTACATGCACGATTTTTCCGGAGGACGGTAATTTTTTAATTTTGGTTTATTTTATTTACAGAATTTTGGAGATAAAGACAATTATATCCAAAAGTTGGTTCCAGAAATGTCTCGCGACACGTGAAGGCTCTGAAACATCGTGATATAATAAGAAAACGTCTATCGCTTTAACCAACTACTTGTATATATTGTCTTTTATATAACTGTATTTATAGAAAAAATAGTCCAAATTAATAAAAAGTCCAAATTAATAAAAAGTTAAATATTTTACTTAACTTAATATATTGTCTTTTATATAACTGTATTTATAGAAAAAATCTAACTTAAGACCCAAGAAAAAACCTAACTAACCTAGAAAAAATAAATTCCAAAAACTTACTAAAATCTTCAACGAAACTGTCCAAAGAAAGGCTCAACCATTCCAAATCGATATTCCAGTTTGGCCCAACCAGAATACTGGATATTTTATCATAATTTTGTACAGTAGTCAGTATAAACCGGAACTCCTGATGACATTGGTGTCACCAGTACCCAAGAAGATTTGAACAATGTGATCAATTGCTATATAGGTAAACAATTACTGCACATATTACATCGTGGACTGAGGGATGGGTTGGTCGAGTCTGTAACGTAACATGAATTTCATCCAATTTCCTTTGACCTAAAGATCATTTGACTAGAGAACCGAAATCCCGGCCAACTACCAGATCACTGCCGTTGGCAACCAACCGATTAATTTGGAAACTATGCTCTAAAGTCGTCGTAGCATATATAAGAATGTAGTAGTAATCATCTAGATGATTTGGTTACGTAGTAGATGACAACAGAAAAAAAAAAAAAAAAGATTTGGGCACGAAAATTGAAGCTTGAGTACCTATAGATATAGCTACCTACTGTCAGCTAGGGTTTGAGTCTCTGTTATTAAACCGCATGTGTTGTTATTAACCGAATGTGTGAAGCAATGTTTTAAAACCTGGACCGATGATTGAACCCATTTTTTTTGTATAGGTCGGACCGGGGTTCAACCGGAGTTCAACTAGACTTAGTTTGGTTTGGTTCAAATAGATAACATATCCACATTTACTTCTTGGATTGATTCTTAGCATGTTGGTTTGGTTTAATTTACAACTATAAGGTCTCTCAAAACCAAACCAAGAACCAAATGGTCCAAATCTCACACTATAAATGTTTTTGAGTTTTTTTTTTTTGAAAAAAAATCAAAATTTTCGGTTCAATTGCGACCGGCTCGGGCGGTTCACTGGTTAAATCCGGTTCTGAAAAAAAAAACCGACGGTTCTTCAAAAAACTCCGGTTCATATCAGACCGAACCGAAATTTTTGTCAAGACCGGTCGGACCGCCGGTCCAGTCCGGTTCTGACAACACTGGTGTGAAGGAACGAAAATGATGGTCGTGAATCATCAGGTTGACTGCCACGTGTCTACTTTAATGCTACAAGTGTGTTTTTAAAAATCGGAGCGGACCAGACCAGACCGGCCGATTCAACTAGTCATCCATTAACCGGTAGTTTTTTCGGATCATTTCAGTATCGAGCTTAGTATATTTTTTTTTATAAAAAATTGGTATTTTTGTGAAAAACAATGATCATTAGAGGTGAGTGTCCTGTTTATTCAATTTCAACGGAATCGAATTAGTCAAAACATAATAAACCAAAAATTTAAAAATTCAAAAACGAAATAGAACCGAATTAGCCAAAACCGAAACCGAGTCGAACCAAAAAATAAATTCGGTTTATTCGGTTTGTTCAGTTGAAATTAATAGATCAGACCCAAACTTAGGATCATGGTTAAATTATATTAAAATTTTAAATTCTATATGCAAATTTGTTGAATTTTAAAGTTAGACAAAAAGTTGGACTAATTGTTAAATTATCAAAGTTGGAATTCAAACACATATATTAAATTATTGTTTTTAATCTATACACATTTTAAATTGATGATATTTACATAATTGTATAATTCTTATTCGGTTTTCGATTTTTGGACCAAAATCCAAAACCGAAACCGTATATGGAATTTTTGTATTTTGGAAACCGAATCGATTTTTTTTTGAAACAGAACCGAATCTCTTATTCGATTCGGTTCAATTTTTATTCCAAAATCAAATAATGCTCACCCCGAATGTTCATAAGGGACTTGGACCATTTAGATTAACAAGTGGTTGAACCACTAGTTGAACCAACTGGTTAAACCAAGTTGACCTGAACCAATGCCTTGATCGGTTCAATTTTCGGTGTCCCCTTGAGTTTTCAGTCGATGACCACGTGTTCCTTAGGATCTCGCATACCCGTGGCGTCATTCGATTCGGCGTACGGGGAACGCTTAGTCCTAGGTATATAGGGCCGTTTGACATTCTCGAACGAGTAGGTGATGTGTCATATCGTCTCGCCCTTCCGCCGTCGTTACTTGAGGTACATGACGTGTTCCATGTATCTCAATTACGACGGTATATACCGGATCCGAGCCATATCCTTGATCATTCAGAATTGGTTGTTGGTACCAACCTTTCGTATGAGGAAAGGTCTGTATCCATATTGGATCGGAGAGAGAAGGTACTCAAGAACAAGGCTATTAGTTTTGTCCGTGTGGCTTGGGGTCACCACTCTTTAGGTGAGTCAACATGAGAGCGTGAGGATGATATCCGCTCGCGATATCTGTAATGCCCGTATTTTGAGATACGTATTTGAATTAAGCTTGCTTGTATTTCGGACTTGTATTTTCTTTTCTCGGATTTTGGCCTGTAATTGTATTTTGGCTCGACTTGCAGATTTTGGGTTTTCTCGTAAAATAGGTTTTGACATGGCTTGGTTTTATTTTGTGGAGTATGATTGGTTTGGTTTGGTTTAATATGCTTGGAACACCTTAGCCTATTCTCCACCCTCATTCCACCACAACCACCCCCATTTAATTCCACCTAACTTTTCTCTCTCCTCTTTACTTTCATTTATTTCTCCATCTTCTTCTTCCTTCTTCCACACAACACCGACACCATAGGCAAGTGCACCTTGCCACCAAATAAGCACCACATTTTATTTGTCTATTAGCTAGATTAGGCCATGGAGAGCAACATTAGAACTTGGCATTTTGTGATTTGGAGTTTCCATTGTTCTAGATCTAAGTTTTAAATATTTTTGGGAATTCTTGGTTTTGATCTATTAAACTTTGATTTTTGCTTGTTTTGATGCTTCCATGTGGAAGAGAATTCAATTATATACAAGTTAGAACTTTAAAAATCCAAATTTCGTTTTGATTTGGCCAAGATATGAAGATTTAAAGTTTTGGTGTTCTTGAGAAGTTCATCTCAGCCTTGGAGAAGAAGACCTCTCGGTCTGCGCTCTTTAGCGCAAGGCTGAACTGCGCAGCTCACCCTTTGGTGAACCGCGCATCCCCTTCTCGGCCAGTGCTTCTTAGCGCTGGGCTGACTTGCGCTCGGCCCCTTGGACTGGGCCGCGCATCCTTCCTTGGCGTACGGGACCCAGCGCCAACCGATCTAGCGCAAGCCAGTCCATGCGCCACCCGACCCAGCGCAACCTGCCCCCTGCACCATCCATCTACTGCGCCATCTGCCCCCTGCGCACTTGGCCCCCTGCGCCACCACCCCCAGCGCCCTTCGACCCAGCGCACTTGACCCCCGCGCACTTCACACCCTGTGCAACCCAACTCAGCGCCATCTAACCCCCTGACACCTTGCGCAACCCGACCCCAGGGACCCTTGCGCAATCTACTAATCATGGTGCTTTGGTATTATTTCTGGGGCTTGGTTTCTCTATTGTTAAATTGGAGTTTTGAGATCTTATTCCACATAACACGACTGTCTTGGCTCGACACGACCTGGTACGGTTTTAATGATTTGCTTATGACTAATATGGTTTCCTAATTTCTGTGATTTATGATCTTGGTACTTTCTGATCTCCTTGATTGTAACCCGACGGGGTGCACATTAACTTGTAACCTGTGATTCATATTAACCCTAGTAACTGGATAACTTGATAGTGGCCCGTGGCGGCGCACTCTTGAATTGTACCTGACTTGACTTGTACTTGTAACTTGAACTTGTAACTTGACTTGACCTGGCTTGACTTGATGCTGTTGCGACGGCTAACTTGACTCGTATAACCAACTTTGACCCCGTGGGTGTTCCTTCTTGCTTGCTTGTGTAATCCACTTGCAATCCACTTGTCTTGTCTTACATCATGTCTAGGACGTGACTCCCTGGTTCCCACGGTCAGGGATTCACACTGAATATGGATTAGGATAATGACTAGATCAAACTATAGTTCATGGAGAATTTCCAGTCATAGGCAATCTCGTTATCTGGGCGCCTTAATTGGACTTGTAGCTTGCCGACGAGTAGAGCACATTTCCAGCACACTGCCATATGTTGCACCCTCTAAGTCACCTAAGGGTATATCGTCTCCTGGGCGATGTACCAAACCATACTCTCAACCCGCGGAAGGATAACTGGATAGTTTGCAGGGCTTGGGACTGAGAAATTCTTATTGCATCTTGTTAGTAATTAGGCTTGTGATAAACCTAGTTAGTTAAAGTAGTAAGCCATAGTAATTGCTTGGCCGCTTGTGAATGTTTGGTGTCCAGCCTGGTCTAAGTGTCGTCTAAGTCCCTATACCTGGTACTCCTGTACATGATTGTTTTACTTATCTTAAACAATAAATGAATAGGGACAAGTGCTATTCAGGCGAAGGGTTACAACCCCGGTTCTTGTTTGGTTTACGGGTTGTAATCTGGCTCCCGGAATGGTTCCATGTCCCTAGTCGCCTATTGTCCTACTGTACTTTTATTACTTGTACTTTTCTTTTATTTTCTTGTGTTCTGATATGCTGGTTTTGTTCTTATTTTGTGGCCTCCTTTGTGGCACTTGCTCTTTCTGGGGTTTGACCCAGCTGGTTTTGTGTGGCCAGATTTCGGAGCAGCTCCCGAGGATCTACCGAACCTCCAGCCCGATGGTGGCGACTAGAAGGAATCCGGGCTACGAGTGGGTTTCCTATTTTGTTTCACTCACTCTATTGTAAAATTATTCTTTTGAGGCGTTTAGCCGACGAGCACCTGTTAGCTCGATGCACATTTACTTACTGTCTGCCTATGGGCTGTAAACATGATTAACAAATCCTAGGGTTGATTATGTATGACTTAACTCTTGCTAGTCCTCGCATTTTGTACGACTAGCTTCATGATCAGCTGAATATGTAATATTTGGGACACCTTTTATTGTATATTTGGTGGTCTAACATCTTGTAAATATATTACTTGCTTGAGATTGAGACAATAGGCTTGACCTTAAGAGACTGTTGGCTTGTAGTAAACCCTCATATCTAAACAGCCGTGATCGTATAGCGAGGTGGTTTCCATTTCAATATACGTAGCTGGCTATGTTCGCCCCCGCTCTCCAGTATTCTGGTTCTGGGGCGTGACATGGTTTAAGTGGTGGCCCATGCAGGTCTTGGCATTCAAAAAATGTGAGGGTTTACCGAATAGATGTCTCAATCAGTACTTATCCTTGATCTCCGTTCATATCCTCTGAATCTCTGGAAACTTGACCTGATCACATACTTGTATCGTTGATCTGTCCTGGTCCTTCCTTATTGTTTCCTATGTCATTTTCTTCAGCGGCATTGTTCATGAACCAGCCGATCAGGAAGGCGGAGCAACTCCCGCTGACCAGCAGCCCGGAGATCAAGCCCAGCACTCCGGAGTAGCCTCCAGAGTCGTGTCTACTGGAGGAGAGCCCCCAGTTCAGCCCGTTCAGCCTGTCGAGCCGGATGATGGCACTTTGGTAGGTCTCATCAGGACCTTGATAGCTTTCCAAGATCACAGAGGAGATGCCTTGTACCAGGTAGTGGCAGATGCTTTGACCAGAGGCGGTCACCCAGGGAACAGTACGGCCAACAGCTTTAAGCGCTTGAACCCTCCCTTCTTCGACGGCAGTGAAGATACGATTGCCGCGGACGCTTGGCTTCAGGATACCGAGGTGATTCTGGAAGCAGCTAGAACACCTGAGAATGAGAAGGTGGCCGTGGTACGGCTACAGTTGCTGGATTTAGCTCGCAGTTGGTGGACGGCACAAGCCATGGGATTAATGGCACCCATTGCTTGGGCATTATTTAAAGAGAGATTCCAGACGAAGTATTTCGATGCTGTAGCTCGGTAAGACCGGCAGACGAGATTTACCAACTTGAAGCAAGGAGGCAGAACGGTCGACAGTTATGCATCTGAGTTTTCTAGACTCAGTAGGTTTGCCCCCACCTTGGTGGCAACCGAGTTTGATAGGGCCCAGCTGTTCCAGCAGGGACTGCATTTGGAGATCTTATTAGCAGTCGAGCAGTTCGAGCACCAAACGTTCGATGCGGTATTGAGAGCAGCTAGGAGGCAAGAGTACACTTCCCAGAGGATTGTGGATAGGACCGGAGGTAGGAAGCGGTCCCACAGTCAGATGCACCAATCATCAGCTCCAGCCCCGGCAGCTAGAAGTTTGACTATTGGAACTCCGAGGCGGACGGCCTCAGTAACGTCGGTTCAGCATTCGACCCCGACGTACCCGCAGCAGCAGAAGCAGACTTCCGCGATGGGATGTTCCCATTGTGGAAAGCCAGGCCATGTATTGGCAGATTGTCGTAGGGCGCAAGGATTGTGCCTAGCTTGTGGAGCGGCAGATCACAAGATAGGAGCCTGCCCGAATAAGGGTAGTTCATCCTCCTCCAACCTAACCAGTCCATCGGTTGGGGGACCAGCACCTATGCAGCAGCAGCAGTACCCGAGGCCATTGTTGCCTCAGGCCCAGGCGTTTCATCAGCAGAACCAGCAGCAGTATACCCAAGCCCAAGTGCAGAGCAGGCAGAGAGGTTTCCAGCAGAGGGGACCCGCAGCTAGAGAACAAGGTCAGGCCATGATGATGACTATAGAAGAAAAAGTTGCACCAGGTGAGGTAGTGGCAGGTACTATTCTCGTCAACTCCTCTCCAGCATTGGTATTATTTGATTCTGGTGCATCGTATTCATTCATGTCTGCACGATTCGCGACACGGATAGGATTGGAGCCCGAGTCATTATCAGTGAGGCTTAATATACTTACTGGTAATGGTCTTGTGGGAGTAGATTGAGTGTTTTCCTCGTGTCGGATCGTAGTTAGCGGTAGAGAGTTCCTCGCTAGATTTATAGAATTTCCTATGGCGGACTATGATGTAGTCTTAGGCATGGATTGGTTGAGGAACCAGTATGCTAGGATAGACTGCCATGGTGGCAGGGTTGTTTTCAACATTCCAGGGAGCCAGAGTTCTCATTTTTCAGAGGCGCAGTGGAGCCATCTTCCCCAGTGTTGCGGATGGCAGTAGCAGCAGAGCAGTTGCCCAGGATAGTTGAAGAGTTTCCAGATGTCTTCCAAGAAGAACTTCCAGGGATGCCGCCAGAGCGGGAGATCGAGTTCACTATAGACTTGATCCCCGAAACTGCACCAGTATTAGAGCGAGTCTACAGAATGGCGCCTTCAGAGCTAGAGATTTTGTACAAGATGATTGAAGAACTCAGGACCAAGGGATTCATTCATGCAAGTGGATCGCCTTGGGGAGCCCCGATGCTTCTTGTAAAAAAGAAGGATGGTACGTCCAGGCTATGTGTAGATTATCGTACATTGAACTCAGTGACAATCAAGAACATATACCCTCTCCCGAGGATAGATGACTTGTTTGATCAACTCAAAGGAGCTTCAGTGTTTTTGAAGATAGACTTGCGATCAGGATACCACCAGATCAGAGTCAGAGAGCAGGACTTCCCGAAGACAGCCTTCCGATCTAGGTATGGGCATTATGAGTTTCTTGTTATGCCCTTTGGAGCGACCAATGCGCCAGCCGTATTCATGGACCTCATGAATCGCATTTTTATGCCTTACTTGGATCAGTTCGTGATCGTATTCCTAGATGATATCCTGGTCTACAGTAAGAGCGAAGCGGAGCATGAGCAGCATCTTAAAATCGTCCTCCAGACGCTTAGAGAGCATCAGTTGTACGCCAAGTTCAGCAAATACGAGTTCTTGTTCGATCGCATTTCGTACTTGGGTTACATCATTACCCGAGGAGGAGTGGAAGTGGATCCCCAGAAGATTGTGGCTATCGAGTCATGGCCAGTACCTAGTTCAGCAGCAGAGGTTCACAGCTTCCTTGGATTGGCCGGCTACTACCGGCGATTTGTTTCAAATTTTGCAAAGATTTTAGCACCGATGACCCAGTTGACCCGCAAGGATGTGCAGTTTGCTTGGACAACAGAGTATCAAGAATCATTTGAGAAGTTGAAGCGAGGGTTGATAACGGCTCCCATTCTCACACTTTCAGATGGGACCGGAGGATTCACAGTTTATTGCGACGCTTCAGGCAGAGGATTGGGATGTGTCTTGATGCAGCATGGGAAGGTAATATCTTATTCATCACGTCAACTTCGTGATCATGAGAAGAATTACCCGACCCACGACTTGGAGCTGACAGCAGTAGTATTTGCACTTAAGTTGTGGAGACACTACTTGTATGGAGATAGAGTGGAGATACTTACTGATCATAAGAGCCTGAAGTATGTTTTCACCCAGAAGGACCTTAATATGCGACAGAGAAGATAGCTTGAGCTATTGGTGGACTACGATGTGGACTTACAATATCACCGAGGGAAGGCCAACATTATAGCAGATACGTTGAGCCGGAGAGCCGGAGTTTACCTCCTAACGGCGCAACCAGAGTTATTGGCAAATTTTTAGAAGATGGGAATTGAGGTGGTTCTTCCTACCAGTGTGGCATTGATGGCCAGTCTACAGGTTCAGTCCAGCATAGTTGAGAGAATCCGGATGGCGCAGTCTACAGATTCTAAGATTTAGCAGCTCAGAGCAGAGTGTGAGGCAAGAAGAAGACCAGAGTTGTACATTCATGAAGATAGTACACTTCGGTACGGCACTCATCTTTGTGTACCTAGTAGAGATATCAGACAGAAAGTTATGGCAGAAGCTCACAGTTCGCAGTATTCTATTCATCCCGGTGGCACGAAGATGTACCGTAATATTCGTCGGCATTCCTAGTGGAATGGCATGAAGAGGAAGATAGCCCGATTTGTCTCTCGGTGTTTGGTTTGCCAGCAGGTTAAAGCTGAATATCAGAGGCCCGCTGGACTTCTTCGGCCCTTGCCGATTCCAGAATGGAAGTGGGAGCATGTGACCATGGATTTTATGACTGGATTGCCTAGATCCCCGGCTGGTCGAGATGCTATTTGGATTATAGTTGACCGGCTCACGAAGGTGGCTCATTTTCTCCCATTCAGAGTTGGGCAGTCAACAGCTCAGTTGGCAGAGATGTATCTCAGGCAGATTGTCAGGCTTCACGGTGTACCAGTCAGTATAACCTCGGACCGAGATTCAAGGTTTACATCACACTTTTGGCGCAGCCTGCAAGAGAGTTTGGGAACTCACCTTCAGTTTAGTTCAGCTTATCATCCGCAGACAGATGGCCAGTCGGAACGCACAATCCAGACTCTTGAAGATATGTTGAGATCTTGTACCCTTGACTTCGGCGGTTCGTGGGAAGATCACCTGCACCTGGTGGAGTTCTCGTACAATAATAGTTTCCTGGCCAGCATTCAGATGGCTCCGTTCGAAGCTCTGTATGGTAGGAAGTACAGATCCCCGCTAGCATGGGACGATGTCGGAAAAAGGCAGATGCTCGGTCCAGAAATGATTGCCCAGACAGTTGAAGTAGTCAGGAGAGTCAGGGATCATCTTCGAGTTGCCCAAGACCACCAGCGACATTGGGCCGATGTCTATCGGCGTCCCTTAGAGTTTGCTATCGGCGACCATGTATTCCTTATGATCTCGTCTAACCGCGACGTCATTCGCTTTGGCGTACGGGGAAAGCTTAGTCCTAGGTATATAGGGCCGTTCGATATCCTGGAGCGAGTAGGAGATGTATCCTATCGTCTTGCTCTTCCGCCGTCGCTAAGTGAGGTGCATGATGTATTCCATGTGTCCCAATTACGACGGTACATCCCGGACCCGAGCCATATCCTAGACCATTCGGAATTGGTTGTTCGTACCAACCTTTCGTATGAGGAGAGGCCCGTGTCTATTTTGGATCGAAGGGAGAAGATACTCAAGAACAAGACTATTAGCATAGTCCGTGTTGCTTGGGGTCATCACTCTCTAGGTGAGTCAACGCGGGAGCGTGAGGACGACATCCGATCGCGATATTCTGACTTGTTTGACTCGTAAGGTATAATGTCTTCCTTATGCCTTATACTTTCCATCCCTTGCTTGCATGTATGATTGTATGATTGAACTACTTAGTGTAGTTGTTGTTGCTTAGTGTAGCTTGCCGTGGCAGTCTCTAGCTCCTTGATTAAATTTCGAGAACGGAATTCTTTTAAGGTGGGTAGAGTTGTAATGCCCGTATTTCGAGATACGTATTTGAATTAAGCTTGCTTGTATTTTGGACTTGTATTGTCTTTTCTCGGATTTTGGCCTGTAATTGTATTTTGGCTCGACTTGCAGATTTTGGGTTTTCTCGTAAAATGGATTTTGACATGGCTTGGTTTTATTTTGTGGAGTAGGATTGGTTTGGTTTGGTTTAATATGCTTGGAACACCTTAGCCTATTCTCCACCCTCATTCCACCACAACCACCCCCATTTAATCCCACCTAACTTTTCTCTCCTCTTTACTTTCATTTATTTCTCCATCTTCTTCTTCCTTCTTCCACACAACACCAACACCATAGGAAAGTGCACCTTGCCACCAAATAAGAACCATATTTTATTTGTCCATTAGCTAGATTAGGCCATGGAGAGTAACATTAGAACTTGGTATTTTGTGATTTGGAGTCTCCATTGTTCTAGATCTAAGTTTTAAATATTTTTAGAAATTCCTGGTTTTGATCTATTAAACTTTGATTTTTTTTGCTTGTTTTGATGCTTCCATGTGGAAGAGAATTCAATTTTATACAAGTTAGAACTTTGAAAATCCAGATTTCGTTTTGATTTAGCCAAGATATGAAGATTTGAAGTTTTGGTGTTCTTGAGAAGTTCATCTCAGCCTTGGAGAAGAAGACCTCTCGGTCTGCGCTCTTTAGCGCAAGGCTGAACTGCGCAGTTCACCCTTTGGTGAACCGCGCATCCCCTTCTTGGCCAGCGCTTCTTAGCGCTGGGCTGACTTGCGCTCGGCCCCTTGGGCTGGGCCGCGCATCCTTCCTTGGCGCACGGGACCCAGCGCCAACCGATCTAGCGCAAGCCAGTCCATGCGCCACCCGACCCAGCGCAACTTGCCCCCTGCGCCATCCATCTACTGCGCCATCTGCCCCCTGCGCACTTGGCCCCCTGCGCCACCACCCCCAGCGCCCTTCGACCCAGCGCACTTGACCCCCGCGCACTTCACACCCTGCGCAACCCAACTCAGCGCCATCTAACCCCCTGACACCTTGCGTAAACCGACCCAAGGGACCCTTCGCAATCTACTAATCATGGTGCTTTGGTATTATTTCTGGGGCTTGGTTTCTCTATTGTTAAATTGGAGTTTTGAGATCTTATTCCACATAACACGACTGTCTTGGCTCGACACGACCTGGCACGGTTTTAATGGTTTGCTTATGACTAATATGGTTTCCTGATTTCTGTGATTTATGATCCTGGTTCTTTCTGATCTCCTTGATACTAACCCGACGGAGTGCACACTTAACTTGTAACCTGTGATTCATATTAACCCTAGTAACTGGATAACTTGATAGTGGCCCGTGGCGGCGCACTCTTGAATTGTACCTGACTTGACTTGTACTTGTAACTTGAACTTGTAACTTGACTTGACCTAGCTTGACTTGATGCTGTTGCGACGGCTAACTTGACTCGTATAACCAACTTTGACCCCGTGGGTGTTCCTTCTTGCTTGCTTGTGCAATCCACTTGTCTTGTCTTGCATCATGTCTAGGACATGACTCCCTGGTTCCCACGGTCAGGGATTCACACTGAATATGGATTAGGATAATGACTAGATCAAACTATAGTTCATAAAAAATTTCCAGTCACAGGCAATCTCGTTATCTGGGTGCCTTAATTGGACTTGTAGCTTGCCGACGAGTAGAGCACATTTCCAGCACACTGTCATGTGTTGCACCCTCTAAGTCACCTAAGGGTATATTGTCTCCTGGGCGATGTACCCAACCATACTCTCAACCCGCGGAAGGATAACTGGATAGTCTGCAGGGCTTGGGACTGGGAAATTCTCATTGCATCTTGATAGTAATTAGGCTTGTGATAACCCTAGTTAGTTAAAGTAGTAAGCTATAGTAATTGTTTGGCCGCTTATAAATGTATGGTGTCCAGCCTGGTCTAAGTCTCGTCTAAGTCCCTATACCTGGTACACCTGTACATGATTGTTTTACTTATCTTAAACAATAAATGAATAGGGACAAGTGCTATTCAGGCGAAGGGTTACAACCCCGACCCT
Source organism: Iris pallida (assembly GCA_029216955.1). Lineage (NCBI taxonomy): Eukaryota > Viridiplantae > Streptophyta > Magnoliopsida > Asparagales > Iridaceae > Iris > Iris pallida. The sequence goes on from JANAVB010015199.1 coordinate 11,986,839, forward strand.
TATTTGGTTTACGGGTTGTAATCTGGCTCCCGGAATGGTTCCATGTCCCTAGTCGCTTATTGTCCTGCTGTACTTTTATTACTTGTACTTTTCTTTTATTTTCTTATGTTCTGATATGCTGGTTTTGTTCTTATTTCGTGGCCTCCTTTGTGGCACTTGCTCTTTCTGTGGTTTGACCCAGCTAGTTTTATGTGGCCAGATTTCGGAGCAGCTCCCGAGGATCTACCGAACCTCCAGCCCGATGGTGGCGACTAGAAGGAATCCGGGCTACGAGTGGGTTTCTTATTTTGTTTCACTCACTCTATTGTAAAATTATTCTTTTGAGGCGTTTAGCCGACGAGCACCTGTTAGCTCGATGCACATTTACTTACTGTCTGCCTACGGGCTGTAAATATGATTAACAAATCCTAGGGTTGATCATGTATGACTTAACTCTTGCTAGTCCTCGCATTTTGTACGACTAGCTTCATGATCAGCTGAATATGTAATATTTGGGACGCCTTTTGTTATATATTTGGTGGTCTAACATCTTGTAAATATATTACTTGCTTGAGATTGAGACAATAGGCTTGACCTTAAGAGACTGTTGGCTTGTAGTAAACCATCATATCTAGACAGCCGTGACCGTATAGCGAGGTGGTTTCCATTTCAATATACGTAGCTGGCTATGTTCGCCCCCGCTCTCCAGTATTCTGGTTCTGGGGGGTGCCAATATCCACACCTGTTTGACTCATAAGGTATAATGTCTTCCTTATGCCTTATGCTTTTAAATTCCTCGCTTGCATGAATGATTGCTTGATTGGTTGCTAGTCGTAGATTGCTTGTGCTTTAGTATGGCTTGTCCCGACATCTCACTTGATTAAATTTCGAGGACGAAATTCATTTAAGGTGGGTAAAGTTGTCACTCCTTTTTTTCGTTATACGTATTTCTAGTGTACGTATATGGATTTCGATCCGTATTTTATTTACTGTATTTTCATATTTCTTTATTGCTTGCCTTGACGTATCTTGACTAGGGTTGACCTTTGGTTGGGTTGGTCCAACTTGACTTGCTTTGGATGGCTTGGTTTGGTTTATTTTGATGGTTGGTTCAACATGTTGAACCATCCCCTCTCTTTATAAAATCTAACCACCCCTTTCTCTCTCTTCATTACTTCCATTTATTTCTTCTCATTCTTTTCCGTTACTCTCCCACCAACCTAGAGAGCTAGGCAAGTGCAACTTGCTTCATGATGGATCTTCCATTTTATTGTTCTATCTTCTTCACTACATGATTCTAAGCATTTTTGGAACTTTGAGTTTCGGTTTGGACGGATGGATTCTTGTAGATCTAAGTTTGTGCCATTTTCGGTTTTCTTGGGTTTTGATCTATCAAACTTACTTATTTTCGAAAACTAATTGTTCCATGTGGTAGAGAATTTGATTCTACATAATTTTGACATTTGAAAAGTTAGATGTCGACTTGTTTTGAGGAAGTTATGGCCAAGTAAGATTTGGACATCTTCTATGTTCATCTGTCCTGGTTCTGGCAGGGACGATGCATAGTATCTGGCCGTATAGCTGCATAGTGCCTGGCCGCATAGTGCCTAGCCGTATAGCTGCATAGCGCCTGGCCGTATAGTGCCGCAGACCGTATATTTGGCTGTTTTATGTCCTATTTGGCTGAATTGTGGCCATAATTTCTTCCAACTTCCAACATGAAAGTTGTAGATCTTTTCCTTGGCTTCAAGAATATATTACTAGCTATGTTATGCAAGTTTCTCTCATTCATGATAATGTAGGGATAGAACACAATAGTGGCCCGTCGTGGCGCACTCTTGACAAGCAACCTTGGCATGATAATGACATGATAGTGGTCCGTCGTGGCGCACTTTTGACAAGTAAATATGACATGTAATCTTGAATGTCGTACGGCGGCCATCTCGACCCACTAAGTAATAACTCGTCTTGATACTGTGGGTGATTGTTCTTGAATGTGCTCGTATAAGCTACCGGTCTCGTCTCGTATCATGTCTAGGACTTGCATCCGTGGTTACCACGATCAGGGATTCATACTGAATCTGACTAGGTTAATAACTAGATTGATCAAAGTAGCTCATATAGAGAGATGTTTTCAGTTACAGGCGATCCCGTTATCCCGGACATACCTGATGGACTTGTAGCCTACCGACGAGTATGATACATTTTCAGTCCACTGTCATGTGGGACACTTCTTAAAACAAGTACTATGCACACTGTCATGTGTTGCACTCTAAGTCACCTAATAATTCTTGATAACTCTTGACATGAACCTCGCCTGGATAACCTGGATAGCTGCAGGGCTTATGACTGTAGGAACATCTTATTGCATCTTGCCAGTAACTAGGATTGTGATAATCCTAGTTAGTTAAAGTATCAAGCCGTACTCTTTGCTTGGCCGTGAATATTGGATGGAGTCCAATCCTGTCTAGTCTTGTCTAGATCCAGTACATGGCTATCTCAGGACATGTTTGCTTACTCTTTACTCTTGGTGATAAATGGTTAGAGACCAGGTTCTGTTCAGGCGAAAGGCTACAACCCCGGTCCTTGTTTGGTTTATGGATTGTTACCTGGCTTCCATAATAGTTCCTCGTCCTCTCGTCATTTATTGCCCTATTTATATTTCATGTCTTCTTGTCATTATTCTATTTTATGATTTGACGTGCTGATTTTAGTCCTTAAGTGAAGCCTCCTTTGTGGCACTTGCTCTTTCTGGGGTCCGACCTAGCTGGTTTTTTATCGGAGTAACTCCCGAGGATCTTCCAGCCTTCCTGTTAGATGGTGAATACTAGAAAAAATCCTGGCAACGAGTGGGTTTATTTTGCTCTTTCGCTCTAATTAAAAAATTATTCTTTTCAGGCGTTTAGCCGCCGAGCAAGTGTTAGCTCGTGTTGAATACTTTACTTACTGTCTGCCTACATGCTGTAACATGATTAACAAATCCTAGGGTTGATCATGTATGACTGAAACTCTTGCTAGTCCTCATATTTTGTATGATTAGCTTCATGATCATCTGAATATGTAATATTTAGGATGCCTTACCTTGTATGTCTGATGATCTAACATCTTGTAATATGTATGACTTGCTTAAGATTGAGACATAGACTTGTTTTTGACCATAAGAGATTGTTGGCTTGTAGATAAATGCTCATGCATCTAGACAGCTGTGACCGTATGTCGAAGTGGATTACACTTCTATATACGTAGCTGGTTGTGTCTGTCCTCCGCTCTCCAGTATTCTGGTTCTGGGGCGTGACATATATAAACCCTAATCAATACATTTCTCATTCATTCTAACACTTCTCTTCTTCTTACCCTCTTATTTCTTGTCTTGACCCGCTCCCACTTTTGGGATACGAGTGTGGCCATGTCCAGCCTATGCCGTAACATCGATGGTAGTACGCTGTGTATGATAACAATGGTCCACGACAAGAATAACACGCCCATATCATCCACAACTATGCCATCAATACCCACCAAAAATGTCAGTCCCAAAGTACGTAGGATCATCACGTGACTATACTAGCTGGTATGCTGACGTAGGCTACTCCAATATATGGAACCTACTACACATACTTACGTTGTATTTGAGCTCCAACTCATATAGCATAACAATGGGTCACATATCTAAATTAATGATCTCGTCCACAACATAAGAATAGTAACTAAGCAGGTAACATCGAGAATATATATAAACTGTAGGAAATGATGATATAAAAGTGCTAATAGTTGGATGGAAACAAATCCACTACCAATGACCATTATTAACTGAAAACAGGAAATAGTCCAGTATATCATAAAATGAAAAGGAAGTACAGAAAAATAAGTAATCCATCTGGAGGAAGATCATAGAAACTCTGAAAACAAGACCTCTTCTTCTAAAAGTGCAGAGTCAGGTCCCAATCCGTATACCTGAGGGTATTCCTGTTCATCCAAGTCTGGAAGGAAATCAGGTACTCAGTGGGACATAACAAGATACAAACAACATGCTATAAATACTAAAATATAAATATATGCATAAGGCTTTTCTATAACCTCTTAAGTGCAAATTTAGAGGACAACGTTCAACGCATGGACAAGTGTAGGCTAAAATAGGTAATCCATGTAGCTCGAGGCTAGTGATATACATATACTGTCCAACAGCAATTTGTAAACTTTCATAACGATCGACGATCGTCAAAGGGTATCTGTAAATGGGGTCATCAACCCGTAGTTTCCTTCGAATACTATGGTTTACCGATTTGGGTAGCCCATACGCCTAGTGATATCCTCCCCCTCAACCCCTATACTGACCAAGTCGTATACATAACATGTCCAGCTTGTAACTGCTTGAGTCTCTAATACACTAAATCGAAGCAGTTATGTTTATAACCGTTACACATCCCGTACGTACCGATAGCGAGTCGAGTACGATATTTCGTGCCCCTAACATGAATCTCATATCCAAGTCATGTGTGTGTCATTGCCAAAAGGGAGATGATAATACCCTACTAATATAAGATAGTCGTCTAGCAACTAAGTCAATATGCATAAAAGAAATAAAAAAACAAGTGACTCAACGAACTCCGTCAATCGTACCCAAGTTTAGCTTGGACGCACAATTATATCAATTGAACTAAAATAATAAAAAATAAATATATGACATGCTAAAATAATCATAAATATATAGTAATCATAGTAAGGTATACTTGGCTAGGATCCGGGAAGAGTCAAGACGACGTTCGGGTAGGGGTTAACTCGTCAAGTCAGGAGCAACAGAAAAAGTGGAAATGGAATGGACAGCTCCGAATACTGAAAGAAATATCACCAATGTGTCCAGAATTATCAAATAGCGAGAATAGACTACCCATAAGTCTAATTTGGACACATGGACAAAAATGGCATTTTTGGGTCAAAGTGAGGTCCGCTAGTAGGCCTACTTTGCACCAAAAAATATGCCGGAATCTAAGTTCTCTAAATTCAACAAATTATAAGTTTACAAGACTAGAACGATGATATGAACCCAACTATACGTCCATAATTGGATTTCGTTGAGCTGATCTCAAAATTGTCCGTTGAATCGGATCGTAGGCCCACAAAAGAGCGATCCGATCAACGGTCTCAGAATTGGACGAAACTTGGGTCACATGACAAGTAAAATATTACAAGTCTATTGGCGCAAGTTTCGTTACGATATGATGCACGTACAGAAAGTAATTATAATTTTCTGAAAAACATAGATACGGTAGTTTTTGACGGATGCGGGTCAAATTCGTCGCGCACACGCGACCAATTCAAATTCCATCAAAGTCCACACTTTAGTTTTGATCTATTTGTAAGTTGATTTAGGTTCTGACATTTAGCATGGTAATAGACAAGTTCACAAAGAATGGATGAGCGCAAGTTTCATCAAATTCTGTTGAACAAGCAACAAGTTATGGTCGTTCAAAGTTAGGAAAAAAAACCATTGAATGTCTGAATTATGGAAGTTTAATCAAAATTTTCCAGTGACTAATTAGGAGATAAATTAAACTAACTACTGGATATTTACCTTGGTTATATAGACTATACACATATGAAATCAAAAATGAATTTGATCGAGGGATTACAAAGTTATTTAATTCCTAATAGGGTGTCATGAACACAATTCTACGTTTATTAAATCGGTTGTTTTTCTTGATTTTGGAACTAAATTTGAACTATGTTTTAATCCGAATTAATTGATACAAATTGTATCGAAATGGAAAGGGTTAAGTAGTTGAAAAGTCGGATCGAGATTCGGTTGATCAAGGAGTAAGAACATAGTCCTTGAAAGTTGCTCGGCGAGGATAGTTTCTGTGGCGTACCAGGATTGAAGTGGTCTCCGTTATCGATCACAGCAGCTCGGTTCACGTGGGCGGTCGCGAGAGGGTCGTCTGAGCTTACTTTGGTGCTCGAGGTGGTCGTCGGAAAGTTTGGTGTGCATGACGTGGGTTCGAACGTCGACGACGAGGTTTAGGTTCTTAGAAGAGAATTTTTGAGGAAAGAATATGGAGAGGAGAGGATGGGTAGATGGGGTGGAGAAGAATAAGAAGAAGAGAACCTATGATAGAGTGTGGAGGAATGGATGTTGGTGGTGAAGGCATGGCGGGGAGTTCGGCTGAGGACATGCCAAGCCTTCCTCGCGGGACTCGGGATGGGAAGGACTCAATTGTGTTTTTTTAAGTGGGTTTTCGAACTAGATTCCTGATTAGATATATATGTACCAAACTGCTAATTTTAGCCTCGCCTAGTCATTACCAAACTGCTAATTTTGTATATACTAAGTATTTCTAAATATCTTTTTATCAAGTCTATATATTTGCACGATTGCTATTATTATAATTATTAAGAGTATTATATTAAAATATTAAACTATTTTATTTTAAATTCTTAACCCCTCATATTAACTCAGTCACCAACTCTCCCTGGAACACATTTTCACAAGTCTCTCTCTCTCTCTCTCTCTCTCTCTCTCTCTCTCTTTCTCTCTCTCTCTCTTCTATATATTGCTTCTTTTCAAGCTCCTACACCATTTCTCTTCTCCTGAAAACCCTACTCCACTTTAAAACTCACAAGCTAGCTACTCTACTGTCCATTTTAAACCACTCCACTATCCCCCTCTATCACCCATACATGTTAATATCTTTCAAACACAACACACACAACAACAACAAACACCCACCCTCACATCTTTCTCTCTCCCTCTTTCTCTTACACCCATCAACACACAAGCACTCACACTTATCCCCCTTTCTCTCTCATCCTAACACACCTATAAACACTCTGTGAAAGCAAGCCTACCAAGTCTGTCAACCCAATCCCTAATTATGTATCAAAACTAGGAACAAAATGATCACCATGGTATAACCTATTCCGCCTTAACATATGATTTAAGCAAATCTTACACTACAAAAATACTGTATTTTAACGACCGATTTTACTGATGGAAAAAATAATATCGCTATTTACCGACGGATTACCGACTAACTAGCTACTAATTTATTATGTAAAATACAGTATAACAAAATGTTCTTAGTTCCGTCGGTAGTTAGTCGCTAATATATTAGCGACTACTTAGCGACGGATAATGTCGTCGTTGACCTACTGTAAAAGTTAAACAACACCCTTTCTTTCCAATTCTCAAAATTTTACCCAAAATTTCTTTCCTCCCAAATTTTCGTCCAAGCCTCCTCCTCCGAGTCGGCGACTAGCTCCCCCTCCGATCCCCTCCTTCTCCTCGACGACCTCCTCCTCCTTCGACTTCTCCCCCTTCGTTCCCCTCCTCCCCCTCCGTTCCCCTCCTCCTTCGACCTCCTCCACCTTCGACCTCCTCCTCCTCGGCGACCTCCCCCTCCGTTTCCCTCCTCCTCCGACCTCCTCCCCTTCGATCTCCACCCCCTCCGATCCCCTTCCCCTCCTCCTCCTTCGACTCCCTCACACGCGTTGCCCCCTTCTCCTTCCCCGACGACTAAAGCATTCCTCCTCCTCGGCCCCCTCCTCCTCGTCGGGTAATTTTTTTTTTAAATTTTGTTACTTTTTTCATATTTATATTATGTGTTTGCATATACTTGGACACGAAAATTATGACATTATAATTTAATTGTGTAAATATTATAGCTAGGGTTTTGGACAAGGACACGGACACAATGGAGTAGCTAGGGTATCCAAATATTCGTGAAATTGGATGTCCAAAACCTAGCTACTCCAAAACCAATCCGATACCAAACTGATAGACCGATACTAATCTGGTACGGCCGATATTCGGATATCCGATTCCAATACCAATCCGATACAGCCGATACCAAACCGATAGGCCGATACTAATCCGATACGATCGATACTAATAAGAACCAAACGTGAAGTAGAGCTTCATATTCAAAACATCTTCTTTTTTCATTCTCAGAATCTGATGGCTTCCTCTACTAGAGCAAAATGTAGAACCAAACGTGAAGCAGAGCTTCATATTGAAAACACCCACACACCCGTCTCTCTAGATCCTTCTCGATACTCATAAGAGTGGTATGATACCAATTTCGATATTACTGATTTCGATAACAATACTCATAAGAATGGTCGATATTACCGATTTCAATATCGATACTCATAGGAATGGTCTGATACCCATTTCGATATCGATACCTTAGTTGTTACAATTAGGTACTAAATTAATTTTTACTTGTATTTATAATATAATACTTGGTGCAGAACTAGATTGAACAATGAGTCGATACTTAGTTGACCGTTCGTAGATGTACAATCGGCGACATGAGAGCAAGATTGGTTTGACGAATGATTGCAAGGCGGACGTCGAGAAATTTCTGAGATACGCCAGTAGCCAACCTTATTACATAGACGGAAGGCTCATAAAGTGCCCTTGTGTCAATTGTCGTAATATACCATTCAAAGATGTAGATCTCATGAGTGAGCACCTCTACAAGAAGGGTTTCGTACCGAACTACAATGAGTGTACAGCTCAAGGAGAACCTTTGGTTCCGTAATATCAGTCCTCCTTCATTACGGAGGTGGGAGAGTCCGCTCTTGGAGATTACTTCCAATATCGGCATTGAAACTTGGCACGTGAGTTGGTATTTGATGCAGCTTGTGTTGGTCCAAGTTTTGATCCGGAGGATCCGAATTCTGCTGTAAAAGAGTTCTATGATATTTTCAGCCATGTCAATACTTCGTTATATCCGGGTTGTGATTCTCATTGTCCTGTCGGTGGTGATGCGGCTGTTGAACCTCAAATCTGATTTTAACTTACTGTAGGAATGCTACGACCGAATAATTTAGTTTGTTAGAGAGTTGCTGCCAAAGGAGCGAAGGACTTGCTAGAAAACTTTTAAAAGTTGAAGATGATGGTACCGAAACTCGGATTAGGCTATAAAGAGATATATTGTTGTCAAAATAGCTACATGTACTACATGGAGAATAATGATAAAGACAAATGCATTTTCTGTCACGAGGACCGATACAAGCCTATTCGGGGAAAAAAAATCAACTGCACGAGCAAGGTTGCGCCCCTACAAATACATGTAGTTTTTGTCAATCACAAGGAGGCTGCAAAGGATGTATATGTCCTCGAATACTGTAGAACACATGACATGGCAAAGCAAAGAATGAAAGATGGATGAAAAAGAATTATCTCATCCCTCCGATGGCGAGGCATGGAAGCATTTTGATCAATGCCATCCTAAATTTGCTGCGGAAACTAGGAATGTTTGGTTGATTTTATGTTCTGATAGATTCACTCCTTTCGAATAGTCGGGGGCTCAGTACTCTTGTTGGCCGATGATTTTGACCCCTTATAATCTACCACCATGGATGTGCATGAAGACTCCTTATATGATTTTGACACTTATCATACCCGGTCCAAAAACTCCAAAGAAGAACATCGATATCTACTTGTAGTCGTTGGTGGACGAGTTGAAACAATTGTGGCAGTTCGGTGTTCAGACGTATGATATATCGATGGAGCAGAACTTTTAGATGAGAGCGATGTTGATGTGGACCATCAATGATTTTCTAGCATACGAAATGTTACTTGGGTGGTGTACTCATGGTATTATGTCTTATCCGATATGTATGGAAAAGAGTAAGGCATTCTACCTTCAAAATAGAGGAAAAGCTTATTTTTTTTGATTGCCATCGTCAGTTCCTTCCTATGTCGCATCCATGGAGAAGGAACATGGACGCCTTTAGAGTTGGTAAACGGGAACTAACTCCTCCCCATTGAGATTGACTGGAGATATCGTTTGGGCAGAGGTAGAGGATTTATCGACTGTAAATGAAGATCCAAGATCAGGCCATCACTTAGAAGGATTCAGACATAGCCATAATTGGAAGAAGCGGAGTATCTTTTGGGACTTACATTATTGGAAGGACAATCTTATAAGACACAATCTTGATGTCATATATATTGAAAAAATGTATTCGATAACATCTTCAATACGGTGATTGATATCAAGGAAAAAATGAAAGACAATCCCAAAGCGAGAAAGGACTTGGAAATTATTTGCTGGCGTCCAGAGTTGCATCTAACACGAAGATTCAATGGTAACTGGGTCAAGCCCTCAGCACCATTTACACTGAGTAGGGATGATAAATTGATAATATGCAATTGGATCACAAAGTTGAGATTCCCTGACGGTTACGTGTCGAATCTACCAAGATGTGTCGATCTCAACGAACGCAAGCTGATAGGGATGAAGTGTCATGATTGCCACGTGTTCATAGAGTGTTTACTTCCTATCGCTCTGAGAGAGATGCTGTCTTCTCAAGTATGGGGTCCGCTGGCCGAGTTATCTATATTCTTTAGAGATTTGTGTTCAAGTAAGTTGACGGTGCAACATACGTTTGAACTTGAGGAGAAGATTGTATTAACATTGTGCAAGTTAGAAAATGTGTTTTCCTCCGATTTTTTTGATAGTATGAAACATTTGTCGATTTATTTTGCATACTAAGCACGTATCGGTGCTCCCGTCCATTATAGATGGATGTATCCATTTGAGAGGTATAAAATAATTAATTATCTAGTACTAATAATTATTTTATTCAAACAGTTCTAATATTAAATATATTATTTATAGATATCTACATCACTTGAAGAAAAGGTGGGCAGTAAGGCTCATGTAGAAGTTTCGATATGTGAAGCATATATTATTGAGGAGGTCTCAAACTTTTGCTCAATCTACTTTAATACTTATGTCAGAACAAACTGGAATAAAGCACCAAGAAATGATGAAGGTTAGGTCGATACACTGAATAGTGGAATCCACACTATCTTCAATGTTGGTGGCAAGCCTACAAGTGCTACTAAGTTACAGTAGTTGGAGGACGATGAGTTTGAAGCCGCTCATCGGTATATCTGCCTAAATAGTGGTATGGAGGAGATGGAAGATTTAGAGAAGTAAGCGACATAATTTTGCTACATACTCCAATTTTGCTATATACTTGTAAAAATTCTCTAACTTTTCTCGTTATTATCATAATATTTTTAGAGCTGAGATAAAAATGGAAAGACCTGACATTGATGATGATGATCTTGCTAGAGAGATCGACAAAAAATTTCTGTCATAGTTCCATAATTATGTAAGGATTAAAATCATTTAATATTCTAAATTTAATTGGCCGATGAAAGAGCTTTGTCCTAATGACGTTATGATACGTGATGTTTTAGGTTTTTCGTCTTGGCACACAATTGACCGACGAAAGACTTCGAGCACTAGCTATCGGACCAAGCAAGAGGGCAAAATATTGGGATGGATATACCATCAATGGCTTCAAATTTAGAACCACTGATAAGCCTATCAATCACTCATTTGTCGATGGTGAGGCTAATTACACAAAGAATTCCGGAATTTGTGTAAAGGGTTCAGTCTACGATGCCGATCCAGAATTTGACTATTATGATATTCTAAAAGATATTGTAGTGCTGGATTACTCTTTTGACACCAAAATTGTGCTATTTAAATATGATTAGTTCGGCACAACATCCAAGCAAGGATGGAGAATTGATAAACAGTTTGGATTTATTGATATAAAACATGAAAAAAGATATGTAGGTTTCGAACCATTTATGTTGGCTAGTCAAACGGTCCAAGTGTACTACACGAGTTATCCTAGTCGACGTCGCACTACTCGTGATTGGTGGGCCGTATGCAAAACTAAAATGAGAAATACATATAATATTGGAGATCAAGCATACCAGAAGGATGAGGTAGTCATGCCTCAACCAACATATATGAGTTTAGCCGATATTGACGATATGGAGGTTTACGTTACTGCAGAGGATGATATAGTTAATGAAGAGCTTGACATAGATGACTTACCTCATGTAAATAAGGAGTCTAAAATGGGCATATCGGATGAGGAAGAAGAATTTGAAGATGAAGGTGAAAATGGAAGTGATAGTGAAAATGAAGAAGATGAAGATGAAGAAGATTCGAAATACCAAGAAGATGAAAAATATTAGTACGTATTACCTACTTATGAGTATCATCACACCATTTTTTATTTCTATTAGATTAGCTTTGATTATTTGTATCAACACACCATTTTTTTAATTTCTATTAGATTTGCATTGATTATTTGTATCATCACACCATTTTTTATTTCTTTCATATTTGCATGTGAAGGGTCGAGGCCGTATACGACGTCGAGGATCTGTGTCCCGCACTTCTGCTCCTCTTATTACTTTGGCTGCAGATCACAGAGGAGTTAGCGAGGACAATTTGGTTGATGAGGAGGATGGCTTAACTCTGCCGTTCACTCGTTCATCGGTCGGCGGAGCTAGCCCTGATATTTTTTTAGCATCTATTCCGATCGGTGCTAGTGCCCTGTCTTCTACGTCGGAGGCTACACTTGTCGCTCCTACTACGGTGGATCCATAACCTGGCCTTTTGGTGGACCGTGGAGTGTACATATATCGACCCAGATTTGTATAGCCTCCTACTCTACCAGAGTGGCCAGCCAACATCACTCTTCCAGAGCTGTGGGTCGATGGAGCGACGTAAGTATATAATTGTTATTATACATATTTATTCATACTTTCTTTATTTTCTAATGGTATATTGTTTTGTTAATTTCAGGTTCTTTTCGCTCCAGGCTGGTAGAGATTTGGGCGACTTGATGCATCGTCAATTCCATGGTCCCTATCTGAACTTTGGGGACATCCTATTTGATAGAAGATTCATTTGGCTCCAGATGCTTGGGGTATGCCTAAATAATACCGTCTTTATTTACAACATTTCTTAAATATTTGCTTATTTATTTTTATTTGTTCTTATTTGCAGAAGTTGTAATGGTGGCCGGCGCACAAAGATCAGACAATCTGGAAATGCTACAAGTCTGTTGCCAGCAAAAGGTTAAGGGATATGGTCAACGAACAGAAGGCGTTGGCTACACTAAACAGCACTTTTCGCAAGGAGTGGTTGAAGGAGGAATTTTGGAAGGTAATAAAGAAGAAGATGGACACTCCGGCCTATAAGGGCAAGTGTGAGAAGGCAAAGGCTGTCCGGGCTAAGAGTGGTCACCACACGGGTAGATCCATCCCAATTTCAGAGCATTATCAACGGCTGGTGAGTATTCTTATTTGTTATTTCTTTAATTATTTAAATCTAATGTTTAGTTATAAATTGATGTTTAATTGTTACAGTGGGAGGAGGTCGCCAGGGCTGGCGGAGACCCGAACGTCATCAACATTTTTAAAGTTTTCGAGCATACCCATAAGCAAAAGAATGATGGGAAGCTCGTAGATGATCGGGTGACCAAAGCCTATGTAAGTTTTTCGGGTCCTGTATTTAATTACAATTCTTCTTTGTCTTTACGTACATAACTATATTTAGTTTACCTAAATAGTTAGTCCTAACTCTAATATGAATATTAGCTCTAAATTATAACCCTAAGTAGCATTATATTGGACTACATATGAGAACCTAACTATCACAATAATTAATAGTAACTAAAATATGAATATTAACTCTAAATCTATTCACCTATATAAATATAGGAGACGTACGAGACTTTAGAGAGTTAAGTCGGTGAGGGAGGGACTGCCGAGGGGGAAGCTGGGACTAGTCAGCCACCGACGCCGGCTATAAGAAATGACTTGTGGATACAAGCCGTCGGTAGAGAAAAATGAAGCAATGTGTACGGTACCGGATCGTTGGCATCCCAGCCGTCCGTTTATTACAGAGCTCCTCTATTTCCACCTCCACCTCCACCTCCACCTGTAGATATACAGACCGACGATACTGCCGGCACCTACACTTTGCGACAAATTACAAAGATTTTGGTGGGTCTACAGGGTCATCTACCGGAGTTCTGAACACAGCAAGTCTGATTCCTGCTGCCACTGTACTTGCTCCAGCTTCGACCTCAGCGACTTCGGCAATGACTCCTCCGACCATAATGCCTACTACACCGGCTCCTCCGACGACTACAGCGCCTCTTGTCATGCCGCCGGCTCTTCCAGAAGTTCATGCCCAGGAGTACAACGGATCGTCACTTTGGTCCTGGGGCAGATATATGCATACGGATGGCCGACTATTCCTCCTCCACCTCCTCCACCATCAGTTTGATTTTTGTTTAATTTTTGGTTGTATTTGATCGATGAGTTTATATGAACTTTAGGAAATTTATGTATTATTGAACAAATTTGTGGATATGTACTATATTGCGACTATTGGAGTTCATTTTTGTATTTATTAGAGTTCATTTCTGTATATATTGGTGCTGGGTCTAATTATGTATATATTGGAGTTGTATTTACTGTAATTTATGTGACTGTAATTGTATATATATATTGACAGGTTTGAGCAAAGCTGGAACAATTTAGTCTGGCAATAATGAGCTGCTTAGCGATTGACCAGCGACGGAATAACGACGACTCTCTGGAAAAAAATTTAGGATAGCGATGGACTACCGACTGATTAGCAATGCATAGCTGTATGTTAGCGACGCCTTAGCGACGGAAACTTCCGCCGCTATCATTCTGTCTAATACCCAAAGCGTATCAGACGACTCAGCGACGTAAATTTTCATCGCTAAGCTTCTGAAAAATTTATGATTTTTGCTCACTAAATTGTGTCGATAATCCGTCGCTAAGGCGTCGCCGAGATTGCCGACGGATAATATTTGTTGCTAATCCGTCGCTATTATTGGTCGATATTTTCGTCGGTAAATCGTCGCTATGGCGACGGATTACCGACGAATGTTTCGTAGCGACGTTATATCTATCGACGTTCCTTTTCCGTCGGTAATTATATTTAGCGACGGAAATGTCAAGTTTAGCGACGGATATTTACGTCGCTAAATACCAATATTTTAGTAGTGTTACAGGATTTAATTAAATTTTTATATTAACTAGGGTGTATGTTCATGTATGTGTACGGATGTGTATGTCCGTGCGATAGGTTGGAGAGGGGAATAAAAGCGTGTGTGTCCTTGTCAGAAGAATTAGGGTTAGGGTTTACCTGACCGAGGAGGGGAAGAAGTCAACCATCGGGGGGGGGGGGGAGGATGGTCGTTGGTGGGAGGGATGGTTGTCGGAGGGAGGGTTGCAGGTTTTTGGGTGGAGGGGGGGTTGGGATTTGGGTAGATTTAGAATGAGGAAGAAGTGAAAAAGAATGAGTATATGAAAAAATTTGCACTACCAGAATAAGTCATTTTAGCGACGCCTAAAGACGTCGCTAGAACGCCTAACGACGTCGCTAAACTAGTTTAGCGACGTATTTAGCGACGTTTTTCTCTTGTCGCAGAAACCTTAGTCGCTGTTTGGAAAGGCGTCGCTGATCGTCGCCAACACCGACGTCTACCGACGTAGAGCTATGTCGGTAATATACCGACGTTTACCGTCGTTTCGTCAAAAAAATAGCGACATTTAGGATGTCGCTATACGTCGATATTTCCTGGGAAAATTATCGATATTTACGATGTCGCACTACGTCGGTATATCCTGGGGAATATTAACGACGTTTTGTGATGTCGCTATACGTCGGTATATCCCGGGAAAATGAGGTAAAATCCTAGAAAAGTTACCGACCACTACAAAAATTTGTCAGATTAGCGACGTCTAAATACGTCGCTAATCTCAGTAAAAACGTCGCTAAATCAATCTAGCGACGTTTAGGGCGACGTTTCAGGAACGATGAAAAAAAATGTGTCGCTAAACGAGAAAACGTCACAAAACGTCGCTAGGGCGACGCTATTTTGCGACGTCAATGACGTCGCTAATTAGCGGCGTTATTTGCGACGTTTGTTATTTGACGCTAATCAACGACGTAAAAGGCGACGTTATAGCGTGGTCGCCGTTTAGCGACAGTTTTGCGACGTTTTGGCGACGACGAGCTGACATCAGATTTGGTGCCACGTGTTACCATGTCAGAATTTAGCGACGCTTTTAGCGACATTTCCTGAGGTCGCTAATATGTAGCGACGAATACTAACGTCGCTAAAAATGTCGCTAAATTAAAAAAAATATAAAAAAATTGATTCCAGAAAGCAAATGATGCTGGAGCTGGAGCCTGAGCCAAAATACAGGATACAAAATATAGAATACAGAATCAAATCCCTGGGTTCGCCGACCCCTTCGGTGGAACACTCAACACCGGCACGCACAATACATTCCAGAATATGCAAAAAATATAAAGAAAAAATACTATCCGCAATGAACAATGTCAATATATAATATCCTCAACACAACCAAATCAATATCCGCAAATACGTACAAACTCAGTATCCTTAACGAAAAAACTGATTATCCCCAAATACGTACAAAGTCAAAATACAAAATACAGAATCTAATCCCTGGGTTCGCCAAAAATACAAAAACAAAGATTGACACACAGTTCTAATTCATATGTGTTTTAAGTGTGAGAATGGATGGCTCAGAACACAACCCAAAATTCATTCTAGCATACATTAGTGTGAATCAACTATGTTCTATACATATGGTGTAGTATACATTCTTATCGAATCTTGTATCTGAAGAATGTAACAGAATCAAGATGAACTCACATAATGTAATACTAAGAGATCATCTACTACTATATAAGATAGTGATAGGTTGTCGTATCATCATTGCCGAGGGATGAGGGTCGCAGGACAGTCAACTTTATCTACAGCTACATAGTTTCTGTCTCGCCAGTCGAATGACTACAGGGACTATGTCCTGATCACCATGTTGTACCATAGTTTCTGCTTCGCCAGTCGAATGGCTACAGGGACTATGTCCTGGAGCTGGAGCCAAAATACAGAATCCAAAATACAAAATACAGAATCTAATCCCTGGGTTCCCCCACTAATTCATTTCCCCCATTTTACTCTCTCACTCGGGCGCTCTCACTCTCTCCGGCGCTCTCACAGTACTAATTCATATCTATTTAAGTGTGAGAACGGATGGCTCAGAACACAACCTAAAATTCATTCTAGCATACATTAGTGTGGATCATTATGTTCTGTACATATGGTATAGTATATGTTCTTATCGTATCTAGTATCTGAAGAATGTAACAGAATCAAGATGAACTCACATAATGTAATACTAAGACATCATCTACTACTATATAAGATATAGTGATAGGTTGTCGTATCATCATTGCCGAAGGATGAGGCTCGGAGGACAGTCAACTTTATATATCTACGGCTACATAGTTTCTGACTCGCCAGTCGAATGGCTGCAGGGACTATGTCCTGATCACCATGTCGTACCATAGTTTCTGCCTAGCAAGTCGAATGGCTGCAGGGACTATGTCATGGAGCTGGAGCTAAAATACAGAATCCAAAATACAAAATACAGAATCTAATCCCTGGGTTCCCCTACCAATTCATTTCCCCCCATTTTACTCTCTCACTCCGGCGCTCTCACAGTACTAATTTATATCTATTTAAGTGTGAGAACAGATGGCTCAGAACACAACCCAAAATTTATTCTAGCATACATTAGTGTGGATCATTATGTTCTGTACATATGGTATAGTATATGTTCTTATCGTATCTAGTATCTGAAGAATGTAACAGAATCAAGATGAACTCACATAATGTAATACTAAGACATCATCTACTACTATATAAGATATAGTGATAGGTTGTCATATCATCATTGTCGAGGAATGAAGGTCGGAGGACAGTCAACTTTATATATCTATGGCTACATAGTTTCTGCCTCGCCAGTCGAATGGATGCAGGGACTATGTCCTGATCACCATGTCGTACCGTAGATTAATGCAAATGGAGCTGGAGCCTGAGCCAAAATACAGAATACAAAATCCAATCCCTGGTTTTGCCGACCCCCTCGGTGGAACACTCAACACCAGCACGCACAATACATTCCAGAATATATAAAAAATATAGAAAAAAAATTTTATCCGCAACGAACAATGTCAATATATAATATCCTCAAAAAACCAAATCAACATCCGCAAATACGTACAAACTCAGTATCCTCAACAAAAAAACTGAAGGAAGGATCAGTGCTTTCTAGTTCTCTTCCATCCATCCATTCCTCCGTTCTGATCAAGCCTCTTCCTTTCTCCTCTAATCCACCATGGCTCTGGACCCATCTGCTCCTTCCTACTTCCCTTCTTCTTATTTGACTCTCTCAGCCACATATGATATCCAACTTAAGTGTAGAGGCGGGGAAGAAGAAGTGGGCAGGAATAGGAGGTCGGGGAAGCAGCACAGCCTACGGCATGACCTGGAAGAAGTATATAGGTTTTCTTTAACGTCCGTAGGAGAACTATAAGGATATATCTTTTCACAATATGTCACCTTGTCAAAGACCCTTAATGTGAATATCACGTTACCGCAGTGTCGGAAGTCCAACATGTCATAATTTTCTAAGCCGTGTGCTTTAACATAATCCTCCCACCTTGTCAAAGACCCTTAACGTTTATGATCGATCATAAAAATGACCTTGGATGCGCTAAAATCAATCGAGAATCGAACTAAAACCGATTTAGATTTTTTTTCCTATTGAGTTAAAAACCAAAACTTACAAGTCATAGTCTTGGGTTCTTAGCGATCATCTTGCTAGAGTTGTTACTTGGTCAAGAGGATCGTATTTTAATTATCCTATTTTTTGATGGGCTCATCTTTGGACTAATAGGATATGTTCCCAAATGTTGATCCTCAAAATCATGCTAGGTATCGTAAAGTGTACCAATTCTTAACGTTATTATTATTATTATTATTATTATTATTACTATTATTCACACACCTACCGACACTCTAAACAGTTACTAACACTCCGATTAGGTCAGATGCCTGCTACGGTTCCACTAGAACAACCCTACATTTGTCCAATTCTTAATGTGGTTATAGATCATATTGAAATATCTATTGTAAAGTTGAAAGAGATTCGATTCGACCCTGACTTATGACCCAAACCGTAGGACTTGTACCTGTAAGACTTGAGAGGACGGGATCATAAGTCATGGCTGCTGAGTTTGTCTAGATCCGACCTAAAAACTACCCTAGTGGTGATCACCAAGTATGTTTTATTTTCTTGTAGTGGTGTGTGTACGTGTCGTGTGTGTCGTGTCTGTGTGTGTGCATGTCGTGTATGTCGTATCGTGTCTGTGTCAGCACGTCAGGAGGAGAAAGTTAGCGTTATGGTTTACCTGCCTTGGTCGGAGTCGGGTCGGGGTCGCCGGGGCTGGAGCAGCGGTGGAGTCGGGTTGGCGTCGGAGTCAGGTCGGCATCGACGAGGGGAATTAACGGTGGAGGGGGGACGCTGGTGGAACGGGGGTCACCGCGGGGAGGGGGTAGCCGGAGGGAGGGGTCGCCGGAGGGAGGGGGTCCCCGGAGGGGAGAGAGAAAGGGGGAGCAAAATTTGGGGAGCGGGAGATTGAAAATTTTGTGTGAAAGAAAATAAAAGATCGATCGGGTGGAACCCTATATGAAACATTTTAGCGACGTCCACAAAGGACGTCGCTAAACGTCGCTATTCAATAAAAAACTGGCGACGTCCCTAATATGGAGTCGCAAAACGTTGCTGAGTTAAACAAAACAACGACGTTTTGCGACTAGACCGCGACATCAGCTATCCAAAGCATAATGTGTGGCACTAACGAACGCTAAACATCGCTGATAGTGACGTTCAGCGACGTTTTTATATAACGTCGCTAAATACACAAATATTACCGACTATATGACTGGCGTCGCTAAATTCGTCGCCAATATGACTTATTTTGGTAGTTTTGGCGATGTCTAAGTCGACGTCGCCAAACGTTGCAGCTATAAAAAGCTAACGACGTCGAAGATAATAGTATCACGAAACGTTGCAAAAATAAAAAAATAGCTACGTTCAACGACTCATAGTGACAATGTTTTCAAATTAACTTCTTGTCGCTATTAGTGTAATTCATGGAAACAACAGCGTTTTGCATCGTTTGCTTCTGGAGTCGCTAAATCCTTCAATTTTGGCGACGTTAAGTACTGGATTCGCTAAAAACATCATCCTTATTTCTGTAGTAAAAAATTTCTTTCATGATTGTTTGTAAGGATTGTTTAATCATTTTTCTAATCGATCAAATATCCTTATGACTAGCAAAAATATTATACAAATATGGGCATTTTTCTATCCGATCAGATTATTGATACTCATTTAGAAATAATTAAAATAGGCTAGTATATATATTATTACATCATTGAATGGATAACAAGTTTTTTTTTTAAATTTTATGCTTCTTATGGTAAAGGTAAATGGAAATTCTCTCTAGAATTAAGCATACATGGAAATCTACATATATAATGCTATGATTTTGTATTCCTTATGATCATAAAATTGTGAAATTATCGTGTGCCTTCAAGTATTTGATGAATATGGAAGAAAGGATACAACACATTGAAGAATTTGAACTTGATAAATTTTTTGGTAACCTTTAAAATATGATGATGATTGATACATAGCCTCCAAGCCACTTATGAAGAAGCAGAAGACGACAGAGAGTAGAAGACTTGAAGGCCAATTAACTAAAGCGGAGAAACCACTAAACTAATACACTATACTATTGCAACAGTGAAATTGAACTCAAACAACAAGCTACTCGGAGACAAAAAGTCAAACAAAATGTAGTTCATCTTTTAAATTATTATTAGAAATAGTTAGTTTGAAAAAAATTAAATTTTGTTTCTATCCCTTAGAATATTTGATCAATTAATTTTTTTAGTTTAATTAAATAATTGAAAATATCTATATTAGTAGTTTTTATTAGTAATTTTTTTTTACTATTAATTAATACATCTCTTTTTGATTTTGTCCTTTTTTTTATTTTTTTTAAAACAAAAATTATGTTGGTGCTTTCTTTACATGGAGAGAGCTTGCTCTCAATATGCCTTGTAAAAGTTTAGTCCCACATCGGAAATGCACCATGAGTTATCTCAACATATATACTTGGTTGTGTTGTTGAGAGATGCACATGGGGTGGTGACCCTAAGGAGGGAACCATGTGGGTGATTTTACTAGGAGGTAAGAATAAGGCTCCAAGGATTAAGCATTAATGCTTTTGTCATACTCGGACTCGGGCTCGGGCTCGGGCTCGGGCTCGGGCTCGGGCTCGGACTCGGACTCGGACTCGGGCTCATGGGCTCATGGACTCGCACCAGGCTGACTGTGCAGACTACAAGTCAGTTATGGAAAGACTAATTCAATATGATTAATTCAGATCCACTTTTTGTGGGATTTAATTCAATCTTTCCATAAGATTTGAATTAATTTTGTTGCCATCTTTGTGGGATTTAATTCAATCTTTCCACAAGATTTGAATTAATTTCGTTGCTATCTTTGTGGAATTTGAATTAATTTCGTTGCCATCTTTGTAGGATTTAATTCAATCTTTCCATAAGATTTGAATTAATTTCGTTGCCATCTTTGTGGGACTTAATTCAATCTTTCCATAAGATTTGAATTAATTTCATTGCTACCTTTGTGGGATTTAATTTAATCTTTCCATAACTGAAAAGGCGGTTAGAGTTTCCACCCTCTCTCTATATATACTCTATTCTGGCCTCCTTTGTGAGAGACTACGAATTTTATAAGTCAGAAAAGAGAGAGAGAGAGAGAGGGAGCTGCTGTCGCCATTGCAAGTCCATTCGAGGAGTCAGAACAGAGGTGACTTCGAGCGTTCCACAAGTTCTTTAACTTGCTGGTTCCTGGAAGCAATTCGTGTGGGGCGAATCTTGCTTTGAGCAACGGTATTTTGACACCCCAGCAACTTTTCTTCATCTCATCTTTCTCTAGATTATTGTAACTCATTCTGTCCCAATTGTAACACATTTGCAAGGAAGAACGAGAGATCTTCTCTTCTCTATTTCCTTCCTTCATATTGTAATCTGGCTATTTGGTTTTTTGTATCATCGTAGATCTTGAGTTTGATCACTATAAAGCTTTGTGTGACTCTCAGATCTCGATTGCATCAGTTTTTCATCTTTGATCAAGCCCCGGGACTAACAATCTCAAAGCAAGATCCTTGAAGATGGAAAACATTAATGCTTCGCTCGTCCAATCGGAATACTGCAAGTTGAAAAAGTTCGATGGAGAGCATTATCAAGTCTGGAAGAGGAAGGTTTATCTAACTCTTCAACTCAAAGACGTTGATCATGTACTGTTGGAGGAAGAACCTTCTGTTCCAGACACTGGGTCTACTGTCACAATCAATACGGCTACCAAACTCCAGGCCAAATGGAGAAAGAAAAATAGCATCTGCAGGATTCTCATCCTTAATTCTATGGAGGATTCCCTGGCAGAATCCTACTCGAAGAAGGAATTTGCCAGAGACATATGGAGTCTGTGGAAAAACTGTATGAAGAAGACAGGAATAGGAGCAAGATGTTTGTGGTTGAAAAATATCACAAATTGCTCTTTGAGGACGAGAAGTCCATGTTGCCAGAGGTGAAAGAATTTCTGAAGCTGCGTCAAAAACTGAAAGACGAAGAGATGCCCCTTCCCGACAAGTTTGTCGTTGGAGGGATCGTCTCAAAACTTCCTTCTGGATGGAGTACCTTCTAAGCAAGGATGCTCAGAAAGAAGCTAGACATTAGCTTGGGAGATATACTTCAAGGGATCCATGTTGAGAACGAGATACGTTCCCAACAGAAGATGGACACTCTGTCCAAACAGTTGGCTAAGGCCAATCTAGTATAGACGAGAGATCCCAAGGGGAAGCAGGCGGCTTCTCACAAGAAAAAGGACTTCACCAACCTAAAAGTGAAGGGTCCTTCATTCAAGCAACAGAAGTCCAAGTCCCAAGTGACCTATTTCAATTGTGGCAAGAAAGGCCACTACAAGAGTGAATGCAAATCCAAGCCTAAATAATCAGAGAAAGGTGAGCCTAGTAAGGTTTCATTGGTGTCTAACATTGTTGCTATGATCGCACAGGTCACAACTGTGGGGGTTGACTCTGACTGGTGGATAGACACTGGTGTGACTTACCATGTCTGTTCTGGCAAGGAATGGTTTGTTACGTACCAGCCGATATCTGAGAAGGTTGTCATGGCAAACCAGGCCCAAGATGAAGTTCTGGGGATCGGGACTGTGGAGCTAAAACTCACTTCTGGGAACACTCTGACGCTTCAAGGTGTGAAGCATATTTCGATGATTGCCAAGAACCTGATCTCTGGGAGCCTGCTCTGCAACACAGGATTGAGGATGGACATCAATGCAGGTCAGATGGTGATGTCCAAGAAGGAAACATACTTTGGAAAGGCTTATAAAACCGAAGGAATGTTTAAAATTCAGCTTGTCAATCAGTTTGATGACATTAATGTAGTTGCATTTTCTGATTATTCTCTTGAGTTGTGGCATAATAGACTAGGACATGTTTATTGTAAAAGAATTAACAAAATATCTATTCTAGGACTTATCTATAAATGTGGGGGTAAGGTAGAGAAGTGTGAAGTATGTGCGCAGACGAAGATTACAAGGAAACCCTTTCATCGGGTCAATCGAAGTACAGATCTTCTGGAGTTAGTACACTCCGATATCTGTGACTTCAAACATTTTTCCACGAAGGTCGGGATGAAGTATTTCATAACCTTCATCGACGACTTCTCAAAATACGCGTTCGTCTACTTGCTCAAGACTAAAGACGAAGCTTTCGAGAAGTTCAGAGAGTTCAGGGCCGAAGCTGAACGACAGACTGGACAACAACTCAAGAGGTTGAGAAGTGATTGAGGTGGGGAGTACAGGTCTCATGACTTCGTATCGTTCTACAAAGAACATGGAATCATATGCGAGACTACTGCTCCATATTCTCTTCAATCCAACGGAGTAGCAGAGAGAAAGAACTGAACATTAACAGAAATGATGAATTCAATGCTACTTGCTGCAGGTCTTCCAAAATGCTGCTGGGGAGAAGCTGTATTAACGGCCACTTTTATTCTGAATAGAGTGCCATATGCAACTTCGGACGTAACTCCTCATGAACTCTGGTTCAAAGTCAGACCAAACTTGAATGTCATTCGAGTGTGGGGGTGTCTGGCATATGTAAAACTCCCAGATCTGAAGATTCAGAAGCTGGGGACAAGGACTACAAAGGCGATCTTCTTGGGGTATGCCGAGAAGAGTGATGCTCGAAGATTTCTTGATATTAAGTAAAATTATATCATCGAATCTCGCGATGCCGAATACTTTGAAGACAAGTTTACAAAAGACAAAAACATTGTTCTTTCGGACATTCCGAAAAATGATGTAAGTGCTAATGAGACTGAAATCTCATATGGGCCTGTAGTCCAAGAAGAAGCTATTGTTGATAAACAACTCTTGTACCAGAACTCGCAGAGCCATCAGCAAAGAGAGCGAGGAGACCTAAAGACTTCGGAGATGACTTTGTCACCTATCATGTGGAAGCAAATCCGCTTACCTATGATGAGGTGATGAAGACCAGAGATGCTATCTTCTGGAAGGAGGCAGTGAATGACGAGTTTGACTCTATCACCTTCAATAACACATAGGTGTTGGTAGATCTACCTGAAGGAGAAAAGCCCATCGGATGTAAATTGATCTTCAAGAAGAAGATGAAGGCAGATGGAACTATTGACAAGTTCAAGGCCAGGCTGGTAGCCAAGGGATTTTCTCAGAAACAGGGTGTTTGCCATTAAAATTGTTTGATTGAAAACTTTAATACAAACAGAACAGTGTCACAATGTAGGACTTAGATGTAGTCCTAGGAGTATACTTTTGTTTAAGCTGGGTCCTTAGTGCCAATGGAGCGAGTGGTAATGCGTTGACTCCGTTGACGGGCTGACGACGGTTATCGGTTCTCTGAAGGTGTGGATTGCTCTGGGTGCTGGAGCTTGCTGAGAGGAGGAAGACGTTGAGTGTCTGTATCTGCCTCTCTGATGATTCCTTGTATGTTCGTTGTGGATTCTGTGTGTCTGTGTGAAGGAGACGATCCATCTATTTATAGATTTGCAGGCTGGCTGCTCATGTGCGCATGTGGGATGCGTCGGTGTGGGGACGCCACGTGGAGGTTGCTGATGGAGGCGCGTAGATGATGCGCCCTGATTGAGGGGGAGAACTCTTCATACTGCTGTTGTGAGCCGGCACGTAGCAGAGGAGAAGATCTTTCTGTTGCTGAAATCTTGGACGAGTTGAGTCAAAGGACACGTGTCATCGACCCATGGCTCGAAGATCTCGGATTTGGTGGGGGGAAGTAATCTGGTGAGCTGTGCCTTGATTGGGTGCAGGAGGAGGTTGCGGCTCATAAACTTTAGGGGTTACAAACTGTTTAGAGCGCATGGCTTTTGAGGCACATGCAGGCGACTTTCCTTCTGTCTTTCGGGATCAGAGATCAGTCTGGGGCGCATGGCTTTTGAGGCGCATGCAAAGCTTCAACTGGAGACTCTTCTTCTGTCTTTAGGGATCAGTGAAGGGTCTGAGGCGCATGGCTTTTGAGGCGCATGCTAGTTTGGATGCATGGCCGTAGAGGCGCATGGCGATTTGGACGCATGGCCGTAGAGGCGCATGCGGATGGCCACGTGGCAGTAGCCGTCGGAATAGAGTCATGATGATGCTGACGTTGTCGACGCTTCGTTCTCTGAAAAAGCTGTCAACTGTTCAGACTTTAGGAAGCGTGCTGCCAACTCTGGTGTCAGTTCAACATTTAATGTTTGTGACGTTCGATGGACAGTTGAGTAGGCACATTGGTTGGTGTTCCACTCGGCATGGAGATGTGAGGGGGGGCGCATCCTCTGTGATGCGCCGGGTACTGTAGGGCGCGTCTGTGTGATGCACCTGATGCTGGAGGGCGCGTCCGTGTGATGTGCTGTTTGGCGGGCGCATCCGACATGTCCTTTAATGACGCGGCTGTCTCGCTCCTCGAGTGCTATAAATAGTCGTTTGGCTGAATTCGAGGCGTCCGGTTCATCCATTTAATGCAAATTTATTGCACAGAATTCGGAGAGTCATCCACTTGGCGTATGAGTTTGATTTGCCCGGCCTATAAATAGTAGCATGGAGAGAAGGTTTGCTCCTCGTTCCCTCTCGTAATTCCAACATGAACTTGGATATGCGGGTGCATTCTATTGACGAAGTGCTCCCGAGGGTGAAGATAAGACGTCGTGTTGTCTTCGATGCACTTGAAGGTGACTGTTACATCCAAAAGACGGAGTCGAGGGCTTCTGAGGCAGGCGGAAGGTGCCTGTTGCATCCAAAGATAAGGATGTTCGGGCCTCGTCTCCGTTGTTCCGGAAGAGCCGTAGATCGGAATGGCGGTGCTAGGTTCTCTCTTCCTTCAAAGTGGGTGCCGCCTACTTTGATTGTGTTGAAAGCTCCTTGTGCCATAATTTCGATCACGGTCTTCCTTGGTCTTTGAAGGCTCTTTCGAAGCCTCTCCTGGCCATAGCATTTGCGGTGCTCTTCTCTTCCTTGGTTCCAGCCAGAGGGTTAAATGCTTTGCTTGGCAAAGCACTTATCAGGTGAGCCTGGCTGGAAGAGAGGCACATAACTGGGCTCTGCTCGGCCAGGTGAGCCTGGTTGAAAGAGTTGCACGTAATTGAGCTGCTGAAGAGATGCACATAACTGAGCTGGATGCACATAACTGAGCTGCTGAAGAGATGGTAGGATGCGCCTGGCTGGAGGCGCATGACATCTGCTGCGCCTGGCTGACAGCGCATGATGACTGCAGCGCCTATCGGAAGGCGCATGGTGGTTGCTGCGCCTATCTGGAAGGCGCATGGTGGCTGTTGGCTGTAGATCTAGGATCCTTCCTTTGTAGAAATTCTCCTTTGTACAACCTTTTCTAGACATGTAATAGACTTTTATATATATAAATAAAAAGTCCTTCTTCGAATGTCTATGGCTTATTTGATTAGCTGTCTGAGTTCTGGCGCATAAAATGCCTGGCGCATGGGCCTTCTGGTTGTGAAATTCCATGCTTCTACAAGACCCCCTTCAAAGTTTTCAAAACTTTTGAATAAGTTTTAGAATACTTTGAATAAGAAGCATGGAGGTCAGGGTGCATGATTTTTGGGCGCATGCTTGTTCGGACGCATGCTCCTTTCAGTTGATGATGATGACGCCTTGGTAACCCAAAAGATTAATGATGATCTTTTGGTTGTATTTGTTGTTATCTCCTCACGGAACCCGAAGCGACGGCTGAGATTACACGTCATCGGTTCACGCGTGCGACCAAGCCCTATAAATAGGTAAGGGTTGGAGGGAGAGAGAGAGTTCATCTACTCTGTGCCTTTGCTTTCTTTAGAGTTTTTCTTCAAAACCCTAACTTTTTCTTCTCTGAGAGAATGGCTCCCAAGACTCCTCGCGGTGGTGCCGGCAAGGGGAAGGAGAAAGCGAAGGAGTTCGTTGATGAGGATGCACCTATCACCCCTACAACTCCGGCCGACGTTCGTCCTGAGGTGACGGGTGGGTTTCATCTCCTTCACATAAGCTTTTGGGCCAGACTGTGCCCTAACTCAGATTTGCTGACGCGTATGGACTTTTGTCCTGATGATACGCCGAGGTTCTACCCCGCCGACGTGCATAGGTTTACACCTTTATCATGCACCGAGGTTTAATGGCTGACGCGCATGGGTTTCGTACCTTGATGATGCGCCGAAGCCTTCGCTGATGCGCATGAGCTCACGCTCTGATGATGCGCCGAAGCTCCAATGCTGACGCGCATGGGCTTATGTCCTGATGATGTGCCGAAGCAAGCTGACGCGCATGGGCTTACACCCTGATGATGCGCCGAAGCTCTGATGCTGACGTGCATGGAATGCGCCAGTCTATTTGACACATCATTTTTTTGCCTGACTTCTACCTTTGTTGTGCCAGTGTCGATGACGATCCCTCTGTTGAATGAGGTCCTCCTGGACGCTTCTCTTTGTCAAATGGGAGTTGATTTTGACGAGGCGGTGATCAACCCTGCGAAGGATGCTATCTTACAGGACCAACCTCGTGAGAGAATGCTACAAATCCAGACTCAGTTGCCTCTTTTCCTCCAGAGTATGATGGAGAGTAGTAGACTGAAGTCTGCTGAATCCGAAGGTGTAACTTTCTTAAAACCTGCCTTTCTGTTTGGCGACCGACTAGTCTCTTCCGAAGCGAAGATACTGAGGGTCAAAGAAGACTGGTTCTTTTTTGCCAAAGGTATGGTTCTGTACATGCGGCAGGTTGACCGCCAGTTGCCGCTGACGGCTTTTTATCGTCTTGCTTCGAAGAGAAGGATGGGTTGGGAACTTACTCCCTCTCAAAGAGGGGCTTTGGGAGGTACCCTCTCAATTGACACCTCCTCGAACCAGCGAGATACCTTGACTGCTTCACAAGCCGGTTCTTCCTTCAGTTACCGAGCCTTGCGTCCAGGGAGCATCTACAGTGAGGTCCCAAACGACACGTTTCCCTTCAGTGCCCCGATCTTTGCAAATCGGATTCTGACATCAAAGGTGATGTATCCGACAGGTAGCTTCAGAGTCGAAGGCTGGTGTCACTACATCCCGAAGTGGGACGAGTTGACCACTTGGGTGCTTTCAAGGTTCGAGGTTGAGCTTAAAGAGATCGGGCTGACAGCCGCCATTCGGGCCACGCAGGCAGGCGTGGACCTCAATAAGCCTATGTTCCTTGCGCTCTTGGAGCTTTTCAATGCCCAGACTGGCAGGTTCTTTACTCCGGTGGGGGAGTTGGGATTGGCCCTTCATGAGATGTATGAAGTGTCCAAGCTTCCTTGGGGCTCGGAACCGTACGAGGAATATTTTCCATCAAATGAAGAGATCCAAGTTCTGGAGGATAAGGATCCGGAGATGATGGCTGTTTTCAAAGAGGTGACAAGCCATCATTATCTGATGCACGGAAGGGACAAGGGCAAGACCCAGCCTCATGTGACTGCTTGGAGGGACTACGTCTTCAGGCAGGATTTGACGGATCCTTCGAGGATTCGGTTTGCGACTCCGCAGGGATTGAAGCCCGCGGAAGTGAGTTCTGAAATAAGCCGGCTGGACGAAAGGACCCCACACTCTAATGAGGGCGGCAAGGCTACGTACAGCTGTTTCTGGCACTGCGGGCACCGGATGTCATCCAAGGCAGTGTTGACGTCCTACTTGATGATATGGCTCCGGGATTGCGTATTTGCAGGTGGATCCGGTGCCGTCGAGAGGGTACATCGGAATCTCATTTTGCCTGCGGTGAAGTTGGCCTGTGGACGACCTTTGGCTCTCCTCCCCGCGATGGTGTGCAACCCGTTGCGCGGTTTGAGGTCCTTTGCCGATGATGTGATCCACGAGAGAGGTAATAATGATAACTTTCCCCGGGCCGAGCTGCCTTTCCATTATCTTATGGGGTGACTGATCTTGCATCATCCGAACGTGATGAGTCCCGGTCTGGAGGAGGACCATGTCGAAGGAGATGCCTTCATTCGTCGCTTCTATAAGAGGAAGTGGTCTTACACTGGCGTCCCCGTTTGCAGGAGAGTCTTGTCCTACCTTCAGGGGTGGGAGATTGTCAAGGTTGGCCCGATCTTCAAAGATTTCGAGGCCGACGAAGATTTAGTTGACTCTGGCGAAGATGCGGTCACTTTGCCGAAATGGAGTTTTCGTTGGTTGCAGAGTATCCGGCCTTCTCACCTGGTCTATCGCAACCAAAATAGGTGTTATCTGGAGCCTTATCTGCCAAGCCGATTTGCTCGTTAGTTTGGCTATACCCAGTTAATGTTGCGGAATCCCAGTAGCAGTTTAGGCTTCATCGGGAGTTTGCTGGATGGAGCCCGGGGCTGGCAATATTATAACGCTGGATGCACTAGCGTTAAGTTCACCATGCCAGTTCGCAATCCTCGGCCGCTGATCCTATATCCGGCCGCCAAGCTGTATTGCACTATGACTGCTATGTCTCCTGGTTATGACAGGGAGACTAGTTTCATTATTGGAACCCAGCTGGAGGCGACAGCGAATATATTGATGGCAGCCCGATCATATCGTCCACCAGAGTTGGCGGGGTATCGGGCTGCTGCTGCAGTACCAGTGGGCGACCGGTCTGTCGGGAAAAGGCGTGCTGACACAGAAGCTGGTTCTTCTGTACCGAAAAGGTCGAGAAAGGCGCCGACCCCGAAGGTTACAAAAGTGCCAGTTATAATGCCAGCAGGATCAATCCCTGCTGAGGTAAGGAATATTTCATAATTCCAATTCTTTTCGTCATTGTGGCGACTTATACTCTTCTTCTTGTAGGGATTGAAGAAGAAGTCCCGTGTTTCAAAATCGGGCGCTAGTAAACTGAAAGAGGTGGCAGGCTCCTCTGATGAGCGCATTCCACCGATGCTAATGTCTCCCGTGGAGGAAGGTCCCGAAGATGTTCCTACGGAGGTTTTAATACCTCCTGACTTCGAGGTCGCAACAACTTCTGGGAGAGCACCATCTGCCGTGGAGGCCTTGGATGCTGAGGGTCCTGCGGACTCGAGGCATCCTGATGATAAAGTGGACTGGAGTTCGTCGCCTTCCGATGACGTTCCTCCGGTCTTGCAAGAATCTGCTGCGGGGATAGCAGATATGGTTGACACAGAGGAGAGGGTTGAATCCTCTCTTTATCATGATGAGGGGAGGTCGGCTGCATCATTGCCGAGTCCTACCCCGGCTTCAACCGTGGAAGTTGAGGCGGCTACCACTCAGGAGGTAGCGACATATTCTGTCCCTGTTGAGGGACTCGATGATGAGACCCGTCTGCCAGTCAAGACCGCTGCAACGGGTCAAGAGACAAGTGATAATCTCCCTACTCTGCCAAGGGAGGTACCAACTGTTGATAGGACGTTGGGGGTAGAAGAGGTGGCTGTTGACGTCGGAGGTTCCTCCGGGCTTGAGAAGGGTAAGGGTGTAGAACCCTCTGTAGCTCCTTCTACTTGGGGGACCATCTCGACGCCTGTGCCGGCTCCTTCTGTTGCTTCGGTTCCTCGGGCTAGAAGTCCAGCCCCTGTTGATGAAGAGCCCATTGATGCCAAGGTTCAAGCCTCGCTGGTTGAGGTTGGCGGATCTTCTTCCGATCCACAAACTGTAGTAGCTCCTCCAACTCCTGCCATGACACCGCAGGTCCTGGCGGATGCAGACGAGTATGTGAAATTCCTCGTCGAGGAGGTGTACAAAATGTTGCAGAAGGGTGTATCTGCTGTGATGGATGCCAATGGGAGTTTTGCGACGGCAAAAGCTCTGGCAATGCCCTGCATCGATCTGATTCGTATTCACCAAGGCCACGACCATATGGCCGAAATTCTGGAGGCTTCGGTGATTGAGCTGGACGAGCGGCTCGCGGAACTTCAATGCATCCAACGAAATGACCTCTCCGTCTTAATAGAGGCAGAGAAGGGGAAGTTGATTGCTGAAATCGAGTCTTCCTACCAGGACACTGTGAGCGATTGGGAGCGTGAGGTGGCTGTGACTGAGGCTGCGGTAGAGCGGTTATCTCAATACATGAAGACGACGGTGGAAACTCGAGCTGCATTGGAAGCTAATATCGCGGATATCGACACCCAGATGCGCCGCCTTGAAGACCAACGGGCCCGACTCCAGTTAGAGGTCGAATGTGTCCGGGCTGAACATGCAGCATTCAAGAAGGATGAAGCGACTTTCACTCAGCGGACTCTTGCCTTGGCGCAGCAACGACAACAGCTTGATGAGAAGTATGCAAGTGATACTTCCGCTGGGGCCGTTGAATTGATGCGCCAAGAAGCAGAGCGACGAGTCCTGGCGACGGTGGAGGCCCGCGCCGTCGACTTAAAGCTTCGAGTCAGGGAGCTCTCAGCCCATCCTGGGGAGATTCAGGGACCATAGCTTTTTCCTTTTTCTTTTGTGTTCTTTTGCAACCCTTACTGGGGGATGATGTAGCTTCTTGTACTCCTTTTTTCAGAAGAATAAAGAAGTCTACAACCTTTTTTGTGATGTGTTCATCTTTTGTTGTCATAAACTTGATGATTTGTGTGGACCTATTATCTTTTGCGCACCTTGGTTTTCAGGTACAGATAATAAGTTTGAAGGAACCATTATGTTTGCTCAGAGGAAATATGGACATGGCAATCATTGGGTTCGAAATGGTAGAATCTCCCTACTCAGAGGTATTATGGACGTGGTAGGAATGATCTTGGGGGATACGCTGAACAACTCAGAGGTTTTATGGACGTGGAAGTTCTGCGATCAATATACAATAACGCAGGGGTTGTTTGTACAAGATGTTTACTCAGAGGTAATGTGGAAGTGGTAAACATGAAGGGTAGCGTAGGCTTACGAAGTGTAAGATTCTGCTTTGTAGGGTGTAGAGAGACAACTCAGAGATAATATGGACGTGGTTATCTTTCTACTGGAAGATGCCACGGAACAGCTGGGTTCCGGAGGCGTATGAGTTTATGGAAAGAGGTTGTTTGGGGAAGTACATGTCTGGAGGATGTCAAGAATAGTACTTCTTTAGGAACTTGTCGTTGATGGGCATCATGAACAAGTCCCCATTGGGTTTGGCGAGGCGGTAAGCACCGTTTGAGTATACCGTCTCTATGATGAAATGTCCTTCCCACTTGGGCTCGAACTTTCCTGGTGTCTTGTGGGTCAACACCATTGGCCTTCTGACTGCTAAAACCAGGTCGCCAACTTGGAAAGTCCTCTGTTTGACCTTCTTGTTGAAAGCCTGTGATATACGGGCTTGGTAGAGCTCGATGCGTTGTTGAGCTAGGAGACGCTTTTCGTCAAGTGCCTCCAGTTCCCGCAGACGACGACGTTGATTGTCCTCTTCTGTGAGTTTGTTTGTGATTGTTACGCGGAGCGAAGGTATCTGTATCTCGAGAGGCAGTACTGCTTCGCTTCCGTAGACCAGGGAGAATGGAGTGTTGCCTGTTGGGGTCCGTACCGTTGTGTGGTAGGCCCAAAGGCATTCACCAAACTTTTCGTCCCAGTCGCGTTTGTTGGATGATACGACCTTTTTGAGCAGCCTAACGATAGTTTTGTTGAATGCCTCAGCCAATCCGTTTGCTGCCGGATTGTAGGCGGTTGAGGCCACGTTCTGAATGCGATTCTTGTCACAGAACCTGCTGAAAATGTGGCTGATAAACTGAGGACCATTGTCATAGATGATCCGCCGGGGTACTCCGAAATGGTAAACGACATGGTGTTTGATAAAGCTGACCACCCTAGAGCTTTTTACTTCTGCTAGTGGAACTGCTTCTGCCCATTTGGAGAAGTAGTCGGTGATGGCCAGGATAAAACGGTGTCCTCTCGATGAAGGAGGGGTGATTGGCCCTACAATGTCCATGCCCCAGGCTTCGAAGGGCCAGGAGGCGACTGTAGGATGTAGCGGCTCCGATGGTGTATGTATGAAGTCTGCATGAAGTTGGCACGCGTGGCACTTCTTAGCATATTCGACAGCGTCGGCAGCCATGGTTGGCCAGTAGTAGCCCATACGTCGCAGTCGATCTTGCAACTTAGGACCGGGTTGATGAGCTCCATAAGTTCCGTCATGAGCTTCTTGAAGAGCTTCGGCTGCTTCTTCGTTGGACAGGCATCGAAGGAGGAGCCCATCGAAGGAGCGTCGGTACAGCGTTTTGGTAGCTGTATCGTAGTAGAATCGAAGAGAGCGTCTCCTGACTGAGACGGCTTCCTTCGGGTCCTCTGGAAGGATTCCGTAGACAGTGAAGTCGATGAATGGGAACCTCCAGTCTCGGACATTAACCCAGTATTCGTCGGCATGGCGTGGGCCACTTGCAAGCACAGGTTGTTTCTGGGACAAATCAGGTCTCGGCCAGTCACCGTGACATAGTGTTGAGTCCCAAGGGGCGCTGCCAATGAGGCTGCGAGGCCTGCCAGAGCATCGGCCTCCAAGTTTTGTAAACGGGGGACATGTTCGATGAAGAACCCGGTGAAGGTTGAAATGATGTTCAACGCGACTTCATGATAAGGGATTAAATCTTCATGGCGAACGTCGTATTGTCCCCGAACCTGGTTTACGACGAGTTTTGAGTCGCCGTAGGCTTCCAGATGGTCGACCCCCAGCTGTTGTGCGAGCTGGAGTCCCATGACGAGTGCGTTGTACTCGACAACGTTGTTGGAGCACGGCTTCGAAAGAGAGTACGCACGCTGGATGACCAGCTGATCGGGGGAGACTAAGACTACCCCCACTCCTGCGATGATGTGGCCTTTGGGGCCTGTTCTCGAAGCGCCATCGAAGAACATCCGCCAAACGGAGCTTCCTTCGGTGACGTTGGATTCTTGGACCTCATCCGGGATATCTTCATAGAGTTTTGAGGATTCTGGGATGGGGTGTGCAGCTAAAAAGTCAGCCAAAGCTTGACCCTTGACAGCCTTTTGCGGAACAAACACCATGTTGTACGGTGTTAGCAGGATTGCCCATGTAGCCAGCCGGGAGTTCAATGATCCTGGCTTTGTCATGAGGACTCTAAGCGGATTGACTCAGGAAATGACATGAATTGTCTGACCCGAGACATAATAACGAGTCTTTTGGATGGCAAACACCAAAGCCAAGCACTCCTTTTCGACGGGATTGTACCGATGTTCGGCCCCGATGAGTGTTCGACTGAGGTAGTAGATTGCTTGCTCGAAGCCTATATCGCTGTTTTGAGCCAGCAAAGCGCCAAGAGAATGATCCATGGCACGGACGTAGAGGAGAAATGGTTTGCCGGCAACTGGCGCTACCAGGACTGGTGGGCTTGTTAAGTAAGCCTTGATGTCGTCGAAAGCCTTTTGGCACTCCTCTGTCCAGACGTAAGAGACTCCCTTCTTCATGAGCTGAGTAAAGGGTTGACATCTACCGGAGAGATTTGCTATGAACCTTCGGATATATGCCAGACGTCCCTGTAGGCCCCGAAGTTCTCGAAGGTTCTTCGGAGGGTCCATGTTGAGGATGGCTTTGGTCTTCTCAGGATCAACATGAATGCCTTTCGCTGTGATGACAAAGCCCAAGAATTTGCCGCTAAAAACCCCCAGAAAGGATTTAGCGGGGTTCATTTTGAGTTGCTGTGCCCGCATGAGATCGAAGACCGTCTTCAGGTCCTGTAGGTGATCTCCTTTGAGGCGGCTCTTGACTGCGATGTCGTCAACATAGCATTCGACTGTCTTGCGAAGATATTGACGGAAGATGGTGCTCATAGCTCGCTGGTATGTCGCACCGGCGTTCTTCAAGCCGAAGGGCATTACTGTGTAGCAGAAAACACCCTTTGGAGTCCTGAATGACGTGTGTTTCGCGTCATCGGGGAACATCTTGATTTGATTGTAGCCTGAATACCCGTCCATGAAGGACATGCGCTCAAAGCCACATGTGTTGTCGATCATCACATCAGTGATTGGAAGCGGGAATTCGTCCTTCGGGCAAGCAGAGTTGAGATCCCTGAAGTCGATACAGACTCGTATCTTCCCGTTCTTCTTGGTGACAGGAACGACGTTGGCTACCCAATCCGGGTGTTGTTCCTCACGGATGAAGCTGCTGGTCAAGAGTTTGTCTACCTCCTGATCGATGGCATTCATGATGTCTGGACGGAAGCGTCGCTGTTGTTGTTTGATAGGTTTGGCGTCAGGTAAGATGTTCAACCAATGCATTGCGATCTGTGGATCGAGTCCCGGCATGTCTTCATAGCTCCAGGCGAAGACGTCGATATACTCTTTAGCCAGTTGGATTAAAGATTCTCGATCTTCTCCTTCCAGGCTTTTACTGATGAAGATGGGTTTAGAAGAAGACCCCTCCCCGAGGTCGATCCGCTCGACTTCGTCTTCGGTGGGAGGTTCACGAAGCTCAAAACGAGATTCCTATTGTTCCCCTAGGCATTGGGCCCAGGGTTCTTCTTCGAAGGGTTCTGGCGCTTGGTCTTCACCTTCACCTTTTTGAGGTTGTGCTGACGTCATGTTAGCTGACAGCACTTTCCTGAAGACTGATCCGATACTGGTATTGGAATCCCAAGTCGATGCTTCGGATGAGTGGGAATGTTCTATGTCTTCTGCATCTGAACTCTCTGGGGTTGATGGCGGCGTGACATAGCCTAACCCTCGTCCAGTCTGATTATAATAGTCCTGTGGCTTTCCATTGGGCATCGAAAGCCGGACAGGAAGATGCCGACCCTTGCCGTAGTTTAAGCCTTTGTTGCTTTTCAGGTCGTAGCCCATCTTTTGGATGATGTGCTTTGCCGTATCTGTGTACCGATAGACTTGTACTCTGTCGGTATCAGGTTCGGGCTTGATTGACGGGAGGTCCCGATGACGCTTGACTTTGCCCGAGATGATGGTGCCTTGGTCTCGGCTCCGTGGAGGGACTATGAAGACTCCTTGAGACGGGACTACTCGATTATGGTAGACGGTCGTTATTTGTGTTTGCAACGACCGTAGAGCGTTGTATTGTCAAAGGAGGGTGCCTCTACGTCAGCCGAGATATAATCACCAAGCTCCTCGTCTGTAAGAACTGGGGGCGGACTAGGAGAGTCCAACACAGCTTTGGGGTCTGAGAGGGTTATATGAGCCTTCTTTGACACCTTGGATGACTGCGGTGGCTTGCTCTTGAGACGCACCTTGAGAGGCGCCTCGGCTGCGCCTCCGGTGAGTGGTGCCTTCCCTTGTAATTTTGCCACCAGGGGAGCCGATGTTTGAGGTGGCTTTCCCTTGAGGCGTATCTTCAGGGGTGCTTCGCGAGCCGGCGCTTTTCCTGATAGCTTGATGCTCATTGGAGGCGCCTTCTGGGGTGGTTTCCCCTTCAGTCGGATTTTCAAGGGGGCGTCGGGAGTCGTCTCAGGCTCCATGTCCGGCTCTGTTGCTGTCTCTACCTCATCATCAGCGTCGTTGGCTTCCTCCTCGTCAATGGGCTTGTACAAGTCGGAATCGGTGAAGTAGACTTCAATCCCTTTGAAAGGATCGATGTCTGCAAACTCCGTCCGGATGATGCCATTGGTGGATACATACTTCATGCACTGGTGGAGCATGGAGGGCACCACCATGTACTCATGCAGCCATGGTCGACCGAGCAGGATGTTGTAGTTGACCTCGGCATCTACCACATAACAAGTCACCTCAGTTTTGAGGCTGCCAATGTGACACTTCAGTCGGATCTTGCCTAATAGCTCGCTCTTGCTAGCATTGAAGCCACTGATGGTTGTATTGGAGGGCGCCAGCCGGTACATCGGGATCCCCAGCTTAGATAGCAGCGCCTTCGGGATGATGCTTAGGGAAGACCCAGGATCGATCTGAATCCGGCTCACCTTGACCGAGCCAATGTACCCTGTATAATACAGCGGTCGGTTATGTCGGTGATACTTGAGCAGCATGTCTTGTTGGGTGAAAGTTATGTTTGGGATAACTTCATCCGCACAATGACAGTGCGCACAAGTAGTTGGGAGGTCTTCAGGCTGCTTGACCTGACTGAGAAAGGATTCAGCATCCTTCAGAGCTTCGCAGAGAGCTTCTCGGAAATCTTTAGAAAGACGCAGGAGCTCGAACAAAGACAGGCGCCCAGGTGTACTGGCTAATTGTGCCAGAATGTCGAAGTTGTGAGGCTTGGACAGCCCCGAAGCATTCTCCTTCCGTAGAGGTCTGTCAAAACGGGCCTTCACCTGCTTCTGCTTATTGGCTGCTGAGGGCTTAGATGGACCCTCCTCAGGGATGGTGCTAGGAGGCACCACCTCGGCGGCGGCTTCGTCGGATTAGGAGTTCTGTTGTGCACGTGTTTGTACTAGAAGTGCCTCTTCTGTTGAAGAAGAGACTGTGCGGCAAGACTTGATCTTCCTGCCTTTTGATTTGGAGGTAGGGCGTACCTCCGATTGAGTCACCTCGGAGACGAGGTCGGGGTGAACCCAGAGGACCTCTCCTCGAGATGTGGTGAGCGGGGTGAGTCCACTCACATTGTCACGGGTAGGTGGTAAGTTTACCACCTCCATTGTCGCCTTAGGGATGGGGACGACGCCATCTTGTGTGGTAGTTGGCGGCAAGGTGCCGAACTGAAGCGAAACTACATTGGCCGACACCGTCTTCTCTTCATAGTCGACGGAAATTATATCCGCATTGATCATGCGCTGGATGTAATTCTTGAGGACGTAGCAGTCCTTGGTCGGGTGTCCGACAAACCGATGGTAGTGACAGTACCTTGGGTTGTCCACTTTCCCAACTTCATCGGGCCGCTTTGGGTCCGGTAGCTTGATCTTGTCACCCTGCTTCAGTATCTCGAAAAGTTGCAGGGTGTCGTCATCATTGAATGAATAAACCTCCTTGGGTCTCGGTGCCAGTGGAGGCTTCTGAGTAGGCGCAGATGCACCTTTTGAGGCATTAACAGTCAATGCCTGTTTCCTCTTTGCTTCTCGTCCGGAGCTGTTAGCTGCAAACTTTTTTCCCTTATCGTCAAAGGCGGGGAAGCTGACACCCAGAAGACGTGCATTGGCCGCCTTCTTTTCTGCAGCTTCAGCTTCGATGATCAGGGAGCTCCAGTCAGGAGGGGGAGTAGAGTTGAGCCAGAGCTTTACTGCAGGCAACATGTTCATGCTGCAAGTGGAGAGGAGCACATGTTCTGGCATGCCTGGAGGTAGCCTGAAGCAAGCCTGTCGGAAGCGTTCGATGAACGCCCGAACCGTTTCCTTCTCCTTCTGACGTATCTCTATGAGAGACGCCATCGTCATGTCCTTCCCGTCGTCGTAGAAGCGGTCGAGGAAGAGGCACGTCAGGTCGTCGAAGGACGATATAGAATTGTCGGGGAGGCTGCAGTACCAGTCATACGCCACTCCTTTCAGGGCCCCGACAAAGATACTGGTGAGGAGTGCATCCTCCTTCAGAAGATGCCCTATCTGTGACTGGAAGTACGTCAGGTACTGTCGCAGAGAGTCCTTCCTGTCGTATGGGGTGAGTGTTTGTGGTTTATACTTCGGGGGATAAACCACCTTGTTCCACTCGAGGGGATAAGGCTGGGGAATACCCATTTTCTGGCGTTCCTCTTGCCTGTTCTTGGACTCGAAGCGCTCCCGCAGGTCTTTGATCATTTCGACCACATCCTCCGTAGAGCTAGGAGTCGGGGAAGGAGGTACCATCTGGATTAGAGCGTTTGAGGGCTCCGAGGTCCGAGGTGCTTCTGTATCTGAGGGCGCCCGTTGGAGGGGCACACTCGACTCCCCATTAGCTCCTGGGTCAGGACCAGTTGAAGGTGTCCTGATCAAGGCTGACCGTATCTCAAACACTGCTTGGGTCAGTGCTTGCATAGAGGCAGAGAGGGTTTTGAGTCCTCCCTCCAATGAGTCTATGCGCTGGACTATGTCCTGTGACGGCGCATCAGACTCGACATCATCCCCAGCCATGTATACTGTCCTGACACGGCCAGGAGTGGATGGATTGGTTGAGGCTTCGCTTTCGGCCTCACTCTCATGCGGGAGAGTCACTTCTCCTGGTGTTGGGCCACCCCCAGCCACATTCTGGAGTTCATCTCCAATAGGCGCATCTGCAAGGGTCTGCTTGCCCTCAGCTCCGTCTTGAAGGACCTCTTCGTTTCCAGAACTACCCCCGACAGTGTCCTGGAGGACATCCTCATTTTGAGGGGCTTCAGGGAGAGTAATCTCGCCTTGATGATGAAGATCCGCCGCAGCTGTGCTTTGGACATCTTCGTCTTCGGAAGGAGGCTCAACAAGGGTCTGGCTACCTCCAGCTTCCTCCAAGGACTTCTTCCTCGACCGAGTGCCTTCAAATACTCCAGAGGTCGAGACAGCTGCCTTGGTCTTCCTCGGCTGGCTTTTGGATGAAGACGAGGAATTGGCAGTCGTCTTCCGGATTGATGAGGAGTTGGAGACCACGTTGCATGAAGCAACCTTTGGCTCCTCTTCAGCTGACACCTTCGTCCCAAGGCGACGTCGGAGAGGTGTCGATGATTGCAGTCGTTGGAAGACCGACTGTCTTGATGGAGCTGCCGCCTTGCAACAGCAATTGATGGTGACCACCGCACAAGTATGCCCCGTAAGAGGCGCATCGTGCTTGTTGGTCGACTCTCCTGACCGGCGCTTGTGAGTGATCACGTTGTGCAGGTCGTTGGAGGAGAGTGGTGCCTTCACACCCCCTTCAGACGTATGGCAAGGCCAAACGCCGGGGTGGTCAGGTGAGTGCTACGCCCCCTGATCTAATACCAAGCAGGCATCACGATCAGTAGTGGGGGAACCACAACATTTGAAGTGACTTGAACGGACCTCAAACGCACAACCAGAGGAGACGCGGGAGTTCAAGACCACTGAGTTTGCCTCTCTCGACTTGGTTGTGCACGCAGTAGATGCGCCCAAGCGAGATGAGGACTTTGAAGATCGACTCGTTGTTGGTGCAGAAGCACTTGAGTCAACCTTGTACAGCTTGCCATCGGCAGCACGCGTGATTGTAAGCGCGTGCCTCTGGCTTGCTGCTGGCATAGCACTTTTATGGCGCATGGCCCGTACCGCCTTGGATTTCTTCGTACTAGCCCGCTGGGGCGCATAGTACTCAGCATCCAACTTCTCCTCGCCATTACAGCGAGTGAGTCTGTCAAAGACAGAGGCTTTTTATGGCGCATCAGAGGTGATGCGCGGGGCATTGGCTGCGCCCCTGCTCCGTCGACGCATCTTCCTCGCCTGAGAGAGAGATAGCTGGGGAACGTGGTCGGCCGCACGCTTCCCCAAGAGATGCGCCGCATCGGCGGGCGCACCTTGGTTGCTGAGAACGTCAGCAGGAAGGGAAGGCTGGATTGTTGCATCCCCTTCAGTGGTGGTGCCCGAGGCGTCGACCTTGCGCACCCAGGACGTGCGGATCTTCTTCGGCTTT
Organism: Iris pallida; assembly: GCA_029216955.1. Lineage (NCBI taxonomy): Eukaryota > Viridiplantae > Streptophyta > Magnoliopsida > Asparagales > Iridaceae > Iris > Iris pallida. The sequence continues at coordinate 12,027,555 of JANAVB010015199.1, forward strand.
GGCAACCGCTTCGAAGGACTCGCACTTCCTTCAGAAATGAACTCCTCATACGCCTGTTGATTGAGGCGCACGACCAGCGTCTTGTGGGAGGAGCCCACCTTCACATCGTCGGCCTGTGACACGACTTTCTCGGAAGAGGAGAAAGAAGTCCCCAGCAGAGTCGCCAACTTGTTTGCCATTAAAATTGTTTGATTGAAAACTTTAATACAAACAGAACAGTGTTACAATGTAGGACTTAGATATAGTCCTAGGAGTACACTTTTGTTTAAGCTGGGTCCTTAGTGCCAATGGAGCGAGTGGTAATGCGTTGACTCCGTTGACGGGCTGACGACGGTTATCGGTTCTCTGAAGGTGTGGATTGCTCTGGGTGCTGGAGCTTGCTGAGAGGAGGAAGACGTTGAGTGTCTGTATCTGCCTCTCTGATGATTCCTTGTATATTCGTTGTAGATTCTGTGTGTCTTTGTGAAGGAGACGATCCTTCTATTTATAGATTTGCAGGCTGGCTGCTCATGCGCGCATGTGGGATGTGCCGGTGTGGGGATGCCACGTGGAGGTTGCTGATGGAGGCGCGTAGATGATGCGCCCTGATTGAGGGGGAGAACTCTTCATACTGCTGTTGTGAGCCGGCACGTAGCAGAGGAGAAGATCTTTCTGTTGCTGAAATCTTGGACGAGTTGAGTCAAAGGACACGTATCATCGACCCATGGCTCGAAGATCTCGGATTTGGTGGGGGGAAGTAATCTGGTGAGCTGCGCCTTGATTGGGCGCAGGAGGAGGTTGCGGCTCATAACCTTTAGGGGTTACAAACTGTTTAGAGCGCATGGCTTTTGAGGCGCATGCAGGCGACTTTCCTTCTGTCTTTCGGGATCAGAGATCAGTCTGGGGCGCATGGCTTTTGAGGCGCATGCAAAGCTTCAACTGGAGACTCTTCTTCTGTCTTTAGGGATCAGTGAAGGGTCTCAGGCGCATGGCTTTTGAGGCGCATGCTGGTTTGGACGTATGGCCGTAGAGGCACATGACGATTTGGACGCATGGCCGTAGAGGCGCATGCGGATGGCCACGTGGCAGTAGCCGTCAGAATAGAGTCATGATGATGCTGACGTTGCCGACGCTTCGTTCTCTAAAAAAGCTGTCAACTGTTCAGACTTTGGGAAGCGTGCTGCCAACTCTGGTGTCAGTTCAGTATTTAATGTTTGTGACGTTCGATGGACAGCTGAGTGGGCACATTGGTTGGTGTTCCACTCGGCATGGAGATGTGAGGGGGGCGCATCCTCTGTGATGCGCCGGGTACTGTAGGGCACGTCTGTGTGATGCACCTAATGCTGGAGGGCGCGTCCGTGTGATGCGCTGTTTGGCTGGCGCATCCGACATGTCTTTTAATGACGCGGCTATCTCGCTCCTCGAGTGCTATAAATAGCCGTTTGGCTGAATTCGAGGCGTCCGGTTCATCCATTTAATGCAAATTCATTGCACAGAATTCGGAGAGTCATCCACTTGGCGCATGAGTTTGATTTGCCCGGCCTATAAATAGTGGCATGGAGAGAAGGTTTGCTCCTCGTTCCCTCTTGTAATTCCAACATGAACTTGGATATGCGGGTGCATTCTGTTGACGAAGTGCTCCCGAGGGTGAAGATGAGACGTCGTGTTGTCTTCGATGCACTTGAAGGTGACTGTTACATCCAAAAGACGGAGTCGAGGGCTTCTGAGGCAGGCGGAAGGTGCCTGTTGCATCCAAAGATAAGGATGTTCGGGCCTCGTCTCCGTTGTTCCGGAAGAGCCGTAGATCAAAATGGCGGTGCTAGGTTCTCTCTTCCTTCAAAGTGGGTGCCGCCCACTTTGATTGTGTTTAAAGCTCCTTGTGCCATGATTTCGATCACGGTCTTCCTTGGTCTTTGGAGGCTCTTTCGAAGCCTCCCCTGGCCACAGCATTTGCGGTGCTCTTCTCTTCCTTGGTTCCAGCCAGAGGGTCAAATGCTTTGCTTGGCGAAGCACTTATCAGGTGAGCCTGGCTGGAAGAGCGGCACATAACTGGGCTCTGCTCGGCCAGGTGAGCCTGGTTGGAAGAGTTGCACGTAACTGAGCTGTTGAAGAGATGCACATAACTGAGCTGGATGCACATAACTGAGCTGCTGAAGAGATGGTAGGATGTGCCTGGCTGGAGGCGCATGACATCTGCTGCGCCTGGCTGACAGCGCATGGTGACTGCTGCGCCTATCGGAAGGTGCATGGTGGTTGCTGCGCCTATCTGGAAGGCGCATGGTGGCTGTTGGCTGTAGATCTAGGATCCTTCCTTTGTAGAAATTCTCCTTTGTACAACCTTTTCTAAACATGTAATAGACTTTTATATATATAAATAAAAAGTCCTTCTTCGAATGTCTATGGCTTATTTGATTAGCTGTCTGAGTTCTGACGCATAAAATGCCTGGCGCATGGGCTTTCTGGTTGTGAAATTCCATGCTTCTACACAGGGGATAGACTACTTTGACACGTACGCTCCAGTAGCTCGGATGACTACCATCAGAATGTTAATCGCTCTAGCAGCTATACGTAAGTTGGTGATACATCAGATGGATGTAAAGACATCATTCCTGAATGGGGAGCTGACCGAAAAGATTTACATGCAACAGCCAGATAGATTTGTCGTCAAAGGTCTTGAAGACAAAGTCTGCAAGTTGGTAAAATCATTGTATGGTTTGAAGCAAGCTCCCAAGATGTGGCATGAGAAGTTTGACAAAGTTATTAGGTCAAACGGCTACAGAGTCAGCGAGACGGACAATTGTGTTTACACAAAGTTCGCTGATGGAAGAGGAGTCATCGTTTGTCTGTACGTGGATGACCTGCTAATCCTAGGGACGGATATAGGATGTGTCACGGAGACAAAGAAGTTTCTCTCAACCAAGTTCAGTATGAAGGACTTGGGGGATGCAGATGTCATCTTGGGCAAGGAAGCGCAAGGCTTCATGCCATGTCTCTTTAATAAAGAACTCACCTATAGTGTATGGAAAGAGATATCAGGCCGTCTCTTGAGGGTAAACTTGTAGACGCCCAAAATTATACACTGAAACCAGGCTGGCACAGGACCTTTAATGTGTAGCCAGAAGCGCACGTAACTACACTTTGTGAGTGGAAAGAATTACAATTGTGGTGCAGAATTCAAGGCGTAGTTCATTCTTGTATCACATTGTTATTTAACCCATGCGGGAAGATTCAAGTCGTCAGCGACATCTATCCTAATGTAAAATGGATAGTTACTATGGGGAACGCTCAACCCTGGACACATATATATGTTGTGATATGTGGGGGATTGTTGGTGCTTTCTTTACATGGAGAGAGCTTGCTCTCAACATGCCTTGTAAAAGTTTAGTCCCACATCGGAAATACACCATGAGTTATCTCAACATATATACTTGGTTGTGTTGTTGAGAGATGCACATGGGATGGTGACCCTAAGGAGGGAACCATGTGGGTGATTTTACTAGGAGGTAAGAATAAGGCTCCAAGGATTAAGCATTAATGCTTTTGTCATTCTCTTGGATTAATTTCATTTGGAGCTAAGCCCCAAAGGGGCTTAGCGACTCGGACTCGGAATCGGGCTCGGGCTCAGACTCGGGCTCATGGGCTCATGGACTCGCACCAGGCTGACTGTGCAGACTACAAGTCAGTTATGGAAAGACTGATTCAATGCGATTAATTCAGATCCACTTTTTGTGGGATTTAATTCAATATTTCCATAAGATTTGAATTAATTTCGTTGCCATCTTTGTGGAATTTAATTCAATCTTTCCACAAGATTTGAATTAATTTCGTTGCTATCTTTGTGGGATTTGAATTAATTTCGTTGCCATCTTTGTGAGATTTGATTCAATCTTTCCATAAAATTTGAATTAATTTCGTTGTCATCTTTGTGGGACTTAATTCAATCTTTCCATAAGATTTGAATTAATTTCATTGCTATCTTTGTGGGATTTAATTCAATCTTTCCATAACTGAAAAGGCGGTTAGAGTTTCCACCCTCTCTCTATATATACTCTCTTCTGGCCTCCTTTGTGAGAGACTACGAATTTTATGTCAGAAAAGAGAGAGAGAGAGAGAGAGGGAGCTGCTGCCGCCATTGCAAGTCCATCCGAGGAGTCAGAACAGAGGTGACTTCGTGCGTTCCACAAGTTCTTCAACTTGCTGGTTCCTGGAAGCAATTCGTGTGGGGCGAATCTTGCTTTGAGCAACGGTGTTTTGACACCCCAACAACTTTTTTTTCATCTCATATTTCTCTAGATTATTGTAACTCGTTCTGTCCCAATTGCAACACGTTTGCAAGGAAGAACGAGAGATATTCTCTTCTCTATTTCCTTCCTTCATATTGTAATCTGGCTATTTGGTTTTTTGTATCATCGTAGATCTTAAGTTTGATCACTACAAAGCTTTGTGTGACTCTCAGATCTCGATTGCATCTGTTTTTCATCTTTGATCAAGCCCGGGACTAACAGGTTAGTGTGTCGGCGGCATGATAAACTTGTGTCATTTCGTGCCATGCCTTGCCTTATTTTGCCAGGCGAAGCACGCCTGCACCTCTCCTGCTTGTTAGTTTCCAATTGCCAAACAGGTGCAACAATGGCGGATTATATACTTAACTAATAAGTATAATGGTTGGCAATCAAGTGCACATAAAGTTGGTCGTAGGCGGAACCATGTAGGGGCGGAGCTGGGCTGGCCCCAAAAAATAATTTTTTTTTTTTTTTTTTTTTTTTTGTATTTTTTTTTTTTTCGTATCAATCAGTCTATACCTGCACCGCTTCAGTCTATACCTGCACTTCGATGTTAGTACACCATGCATAGTAAGTTGTAAAAATAGGGCAAATATGAGATTGACAAGAAGAAAATATATGCCCTACAAATAAGTTGCTTGCTTAGGTTTAACTATCACATCATCAAGGTTGGTTGGTCATTCAAGTAATCGTACAAACATGGTCCCACGTTGCAGAGAACTAGGATTCCAACTGACCTAACCAACAAACAGGCTTGCTCAAGTCAAAGCAGCTCATGAGTCATGACAGCTAAAGAAAACCTTTATTATGTTTACATGTGCTATTGCTACACATCCTGACAAGGAAACTTCCTACGTATGAATATCTCGTTGATCGCTTCTTCCATTCCTGCCTACCAGCGCTAATAAGCAACAACCACACCACACAGTATGTACGCCGTTGCTGCGCTGACAAATAAATACACGTTTCCCTGCATGCTAAGTAAACATAGCTGCGAGAAATTTACATCTTTGAATTGAATGAGGGGAACTCCCTTTTGTTGACTCGCTCAGTACATTTTGGACATTTTCATACTGAAGATGATGGGATGCTTCTGGGTTCCTTGAAAACTATTAAAATTGAAGATATCAAAAGCCTATAAATACCAGGTTCTCCACCTCTCTTTTTCTTCCATATTCTTCCATCAATTACTAGACAACAGCAATTAGCAATCAATTGTTAGAAATGAAGAGATCGTTCGGAGAGGTGGATCATAGCATCAACTTTAACGTGGCCAACATACTCATGATGCTATCAAGAGGAGCAGAAGATTATGCAGTAATGGCAGATCTGACAGCTCCTAGTACTTCTTCTTCCTCCGGCCGTGTTCCTAGTACTACTTCTTCTTCCTCCGGCCGTGTGTTCGAGTGCAAGACGTGTTGCCGCCAGTTCCCGTCGTTCCAAGCGCTTGGGGGGCACCGAGCCAGCCACAAGAAGCCGAAGTTGTCCGGAGATGATGGCCAATTAGCCCAGGCTAAGTCTGCTGCATCTGCGAAGGCCAAGGTTCACGAGTGCTCCATCTGCGGGCTTGAGTTCGCGATCGGCCAAGCTCTCGGCGGGCACATGAGGAGGCACAGGGCGGCAATAACAGAAGGGTTCGGCCATGGCTTTGTGGAGAAGAAGTTGGCGTCTAATGGAAAGAGGGTGTTGTTGGATTTGAACTTGCCACCTTTGGACGATATTGAGACTAGAAAAGTAGGACTCGAGCTTGGACTTGGGTTGGCTTGTATATAGATTATGTTTGCTTTTCTAACCATTCATTGCTTCTGTATTTTTTTTTCCCTTTATTTTTTTTTTCTTTTTACAGAGATTTGTTCACTGTGATATATAAATATTATTTTATTCTTGAAGAAAATACCCTATGCTTTGGTGATCTTATTTAATTTGGATTTTAATTTATACATTCATCAATGTCACGACAATAATTTCGGATGATTACTAATACATAGACTGTGGTGCAATCCCGAGGTTGATTATCTATTATTCTACTCAAACGATGTTGCGGAAACGGTTGGCTAGCTTGTTTGTTGGTTGGTTGAATTGAATAATTTTTGTTGCGACAATATAACCTCTTATAACATAATCTATTCAACTCACCTAAACTAATTGTAAATTTATAGCTAATTGAAACCAGGATTAAAAGAAAACTTAATAGACAAAATTTGACAGGGTTACAATTACTTGGTGAGAGAAAAGACGGTTAAGACATGTCAATATTAGTGGATATTATTGACCTTGTAAAATTGGATATATATATATATATATATATATATATATATATATATATATATATATAGCTTCTGGAGATTATTGACCTTGTATGTTTCTGGAGAATAGTCTCCTTTTTATTCTTTTATATATATATATATATATATATATATATATATATATATATATAAAAGATGGGTCTCCTCTTCCGCAGCTCCCGCACGGGGCGACCCTAGGGTCCCCGTTCCTGTTCCCCGGCGTTGATGTCCTCTCCATGGCCTAATGATTGCTTGGCCTTGTTCGGCCAAGCTCCTCCCTCCTCCCCCCCCTCCCCCCCCCCCCCCCACCCCTTCATTCCGGATCCGCCTCCTCATCACTCCCCCTCCCTCTTCTCCTTCTCTCCCTCCATTTCCTGGAGTTCCCCCCTTCCATCGGGTGCCCCAGGGAATTCTGGGTTCGCTCCTCCTCTGAGCCGGAGTGGCCCAGCGCCTAGCCACCGTTATTCCACTGCTGATGCCTTTCCCGGGTGGTCCGGGACTTCCCCAGCGCTCGGACTCCGGCAGCTGCCCTTAGGCCGGAGTGGCCCACCGCCCCGCCCTCCTTTTCCCAATTCCACAGCTTCCCGTCCTCTCTCCCACTGGTCCGGGCAGTCTCCGGAGCAATCCCGCGAGCCGCTCCCTCCTGCTTTTCAAATTTCCCCTAGGACAGCTGTCTCATCGGGTGAGGTGCCCCCCTGCGGTGCAGGCATCGGGACCCTCAACCCTCGACCCCTCGGGTCTGCAGCCCCCGGCTCTATGCTCGTGGTGGCTAATCAGAATCTCTATCCAAGCTCTGCGTATTACGCTGCAGCCCCCTCAATTTTCCCCGGTGGGTCCCACCCCCTTTCTTCTGGTGCGGGATTCTACGCTTCAGATCCTTACGCCTACATTGGCGGGTCCCACCTCCCTTCTTCCAACCATGCCTTTTACGCAGGCTTAGATGGTTCTCAGTTCTTGTCACGACCCGTTACCCAAATTATTGGGCCGGGCCGAGCCATGTCCAGCCTACGCTTGGTTAAAGCGCAGTAAGCTGTTCTAGAATAAACAATAAAGGATCTAAGCTGCTAACAGTTCTAAAATCATATTTAAGGTTCATCACAACACAGCATCTAATAGCGAAGGTAACATAAACACAGACTTAATAATACATAACCAAGGTATCTAACTGGAGACAAAGTCCAGTATCCAAATATAAGTACAGACAAAGTCTAAGTCTCAAAACATAAGAAAATAACTAAGCAAGGTTTCCCGCTGGGGCCTCTTCTGGAGCTAAGGCCAGGTCCTCAAAATCAGTGCCATAACATGTAACACATAGCATATTCTCCTCAGAAAGTGAACCTACAACGTTATCCTGTCAGGACGGGAGCAAGTACAACCTCTACAACTAAAGTACTGAACATATAATGAAAGAGATGTACAACAAGAAACATGGTGTGGTAAGTCTATAAAACAGGAAATACTGAAAAATATGGTCTTATGGTACAACTGGGATCACAGTATCATAGTAACATAGGGAACATGACATATCTGGAATCATGGTATGACTGGAATCACGGTAAAATACATTTGTCAAGATGACACATGTATATCTAATATTTAAAACTGGAGCAAGTACGTGATCGGTCAATAGGTGATAGTGCTGTGGCACCGATAAGAACCATATGTACTTCCGTACATGCCTAAATGTACACACGTACAAGTCCGCGTGATTTTGGGCCTATGGCAAGGTCTACATGCATAATGTCGTCCTTACACGGCATCAAGGTCGCAGATAGGGGCATGATCACGTACTCAACTGTCAGTTTCCCCATAACCAATATTCTAACATGTGAGAGATACGAGAGCAGTATAAGCATGACAGGTACTGGAAGCAATATAAAACTCGTGAATACTCAGAGCAGTATAAAGCATAGTGAAACATGTACCGAGAACCAGTATGAAATATGTGAAGATATAAGAACTGTCCTAAGCATGGTAGGGACCAAATTAATGTAACATGTGAAGATTTATCTTGCAGTTATTCAGAAAGCAGTATTTTAACAGGGTTAATACATGTTCTAGTATTAAAAGACAGTAAATGAGTGTGTAGATGTACTTGCCTCGAGCAAAGCAAGAATACTAGTATGAAGATATAGATGTCCGGTGTCCTGTCAATAATGACATACAAACTCAGTTCTAAGCTATGATCAAGATTACACTAGTGGTGTGACACGACTCCTAACTGGATACTAGCCAAGTGGGGACCTAGTATGAAAGTCTAATGTGGAGTGCCACTATACACAAACTAACTTCCTAGGATCTATACACTAGTATAGGGGGTGGTCCAATACTACAATAACTCAAAAGAACACTAAACATTACAAGTCATAATTATTCAATAATTAAAATCAAACTGTACACTAAGTTCCAATAATTTTAGAGATAGACAAAAAGCTTAAATAGATATAAAATAAAGTACCAAAATAATTCTTGTTAATTATAGAAATTTATACTAATTTTTCTGGGATTTATAAACCCTCATAAATATTTATTAAAAATTAGCAAACTTAAATATACTGAAAATAAGTTTTGTTTCCCCATTTTTATAAAATACCAAAAGTACTTATTAAATGCTAGAAAAATTATAATAAATTATCTAAATTTACATAGTATTTAAATACAATTTTTCTAAGATTTTTACAGCAATTAAAATATATATAAAAATTCAAAACCAGAAAGTAACAATATCTAGAAAAATAATTAATTATAAATTAAGGAATGACTCATAAACAAAATCTACAGATGTTGTCGGATGATAAAATAAATATCACCAACGTGTCCAGAACGGTCAAATCAGCTAGAATAGCCTACCCATAAGTCCAATTTAGACACAGGGGTAAAACGGTAATTTTGGGTCAAAATTATGTCCGCCGTTGGACACACTTGCACCGAAAAATGTGTCGGGATAGAAGTCTACAAAACCTAGCAAATTATATGTCCACGAATCTAGAATGATGATACGAACCCAACGGTATGTCCGGAATGGGATTCCGATGAGCCGATCTCAAAGTGACCCATTGACGTAAAAAGTGGGACCCGCTTTGCACCGAAATACGTGCTAGGGCCCACGTTCTCCAAATCAAGCAAATTTTATATGAAAACATGCCAGAACGACGCCACGAGTCTACTGGTGGTGTCAGAAATTGAATCCGGAGTCCCGGGTTCAAAAATAGAATTTAACAAGTACAAATTAAAGAATTCGGACGGCCAACTTTGGCATCGAATTCAATCGACCAAACGTGCTTATAATGAAACGAAACCTAAAGGAGGCATGAAGAGGGTTATACCAGCTTTGCACCGGAACTGACAGCGGACAAAACGGAGCTGCGACGGCGAAGTTACGAACCCGCGAAGTTGGCGTCACGAAACTGTCCAAAAACAGTTCAATTTAAAACGTCAACTTGGTGGCTAGTTTTGATGTATCAAACGACGAAATTAACGGACAAAAATTGACAGGAGTGAAGATGGATATACCGAGATTGTGACAGAGCGAAGAGTTCACCGATCCAACGGTCGGATTGACCAGAAAACATGTGCGAAGTTGCTGTCCCGAGACGCAAATTCTGAAGTTTGAAATCGTGCGTCACGGCGGGATTTCGACGTAAACGCACGAAACGTCTAGGCGGCGCGTCCCGGAGGACGGTGGCCGCCACAGGGAGGTCGCCCAGCTCGCGCGCAGCCAGTGGGGGGCCGGCCACGGCGACGGCAGCGCCGTGCGACGGCGCGGCGGCGCACAACGGCGGCCCGCGCGCGCGCACGTGCGCCTGCATGATGCTGCAACGCTGCTGCGGCTGCTGTGGTTGCGCGGGGGCGGTGCTCGCCGGCCTGGCACGACGCGGCGGTGGTCGGGGCCGAGCGAACGGTGGTGGTTAGAGTGGTGAAGGTGGTTATGATGGTGATGGTAATGGTGTTGTGGTGTGGTTGATGGTGGAAGTGGTGTTGATAGAGATGATGATGGTGATGAGGAAGGGAGGAGAGGGTGGTGGTGATGCTCGACCACCCCGGGGGGGGATGTCGGCTGAGCATGGAGGGGGTGGTGGAGAGTGTGGGTTGTGTTGAGAGAAAGAGAGAGTTATATTTGTATGTGGGTGTGTGTATAATAGAGTGAGAGAGAGAGTTGATATTTTAGTGAGAAAGAGAGGGGGAGAGAGAGAGGTCGGCTGAATGGGGGGGGGGGGGTGTGTTCTTGTACTGTAAAGGAGGGACGGGGGTTGTGTGTAGGTGTTATGGAGAGAGAGAGAGAGTGTATAGGTATATATAATATATATATATATGTAGGTATATATATATATATATAGAGAGAGATAGAGAGAGAGAAAAGTATAGAGAGAGGGGGGGTTCGGCCATGGGGGTGGCTGTGATGGGAGTGTGAGAGAGAGTGTGGTGAGGTGGTGTTTGTTTAATAATAGGAGAGAGAGAGTTATTTATATACATATATATATATATTATATATATATATATATATATATATATATATATATATATATATATATATATATATATATATATATATATATAAAGTAGAGAGAGGAAGTGATATTTCCAAAATAGAAAAAATAGAAAAATTAAGCGGGGTATTTGAGCAGTCATGAGAGGGCAACATGGAGCTTGGGCTCGGGTTCGGTCGAACCGGGTCGGGTCAAAATCGGACAGAGTGCAATAATTGAATTAAATACGTATTTATGAACACGGGTAAATAAATAATATGCGGGGACTCCAATAAATGGGACACAAGTTTCATGTGGGTAGTAGGCTTCATATGGGCCACGTCCATACTTTGGGTCGACTAGGTTGGATCGATGTCGGGTCCCGAAATTAAATTGAAAATTAAATCAGGTTTCACGGTAGATAATAAATTGGCCTAAATTGAACCGAAAGTTATGCGAAGGAAATGGAGCACAAAATGGAGTGTCTGAGTGGGACACAAAGGTCATGGGTGAAGAGCGTCTCGAGTAGATCATTTATGAGAAGTTGGTTTCGAGAAAATGGCTGGTCTGGTGCTCCTAAATTAAAAGTCACGGCAACGTGTAAACGACGATCAAAAATAAAAGTGGGAATAATTATTGAATGGTTAATCGGTCTAAGTTGACACGAACTTGCGCGATACAAAAAGAGCACAAGGGAACGAATTCAAATGGGACATGATATATCAAAACGAAGATAATCTTGTCTACTTCAAAACCCATGAAGAGAGTTTACAGAGATTGGTATCCCTGACGCTCCAGAAGTCAAAGCTACGGAAAGGTACATTAATGATCTAAACAATTAAATAATAATATATATATCGAAAACAATTCATTCAGAAAAATAAAAATAAACCCTGAAATTCAGGGGGCTTACATCCTACCCACCTTACAAAAATTTCGTCCTCGAAATTAAAAATCATCCAATAGGTCAAACTATAATATGTAGCTGCTCTGGCTACAATACTCAATCTGCTATCCTTGTAATCATCTCTTTTGTTTCTCCTACAAACTTTTTGGTTCATGTTCAATCAAAGTCCTTCTATCATAAACTACGTCATATATCCTTTAGAATCTTCCATACTAACATGGAACATTTATGTATACCCTAAACTATAGGTCATTCTCTGGGTATGTTCATAAGCAAACAATGCTTGGTCATCAACCATATTTTTAACCTCAATTGTAAATACTTGATTTCCTTTTCACATCCTAAGTATCCTTATTCTATCAATCCACAGTTCATTTGCATCATTTGTCGTCAATCCTTTCCTACAGCTTCTCATTGAAATCATACGTTCAATTCTTATCCTTGGCGTAGAGCCTTCTTCTTTTTACTCAACAAGTCCTCCGAATACAAATCCTCGATTTTAAAACTCTCGATTTATTAATTACCAATATACACATGTATTTGTCTCGTTCCTTGTCTTTTTAACTGATATCTTTTCGATCTCGTATGCAATACGATAACTCATTCTTACTTATTCTATATCAATCCACATATCGATCTACCCCTCTAATCACATGCAATTAGCTAGAGGTAACCAACCAAAATTCTACAAATGCTAAATCCTCAAACTGCTAAGCACAAGATCCTAATCCTCAATCCATAGTCACAATAATATACTATCTCATTTCTCCATCTTAGAAACCCTATCATCAAGTCATACTATCAATACAATCATTCTTAATGGTTTCCAAGTCTACTACAGTCAGTCACTCATACTCGTCCTATAAACTTAATCTAACTAATCCCTAGGAAAAGTACTTATCACAATCACACCATACAATTATAGTTATACTACAGGATCAGTCAACAAGGTTTGGCTATTTCGGTCATCTATCAAGTAGAAGGTAACAAGGCCTAAGACTGGGTCAAGCAATCCATAACAGTGTCCAAACAAGTTTAAAGGGTCAAGCAAGACAGAAACGTTTATTGGAATATATCCACGAATGGTACAGAGACAACGAGATGTATAACGAGAAGAATTATCCAAGAGGTTAACGAAGAAGAGTTTAGTCAAGTCATAGGAAAGATGGAACACAAAAATAATTACGTCCAAAAGATAACATGAAAATAATCATGTTGGAGAGTCCTAGAGAGCCTATAATCCTAGTTGTAGATGTAGATAGAACAGAGTTAATCAAGACGGGAAAGAATAATAATAATAAGAATTTATTCTTGCTCAATCGATCATAACGAAGTAAACCAAGTTGGGATATGATCTGATAACCATACACGTCTTCCCGAAATCATGTTGCCAGAATTTTTGCCCCACCAGTAAGCTTAGATGCAATAAACGGTAGAGTCATAACTAAGGTATACACCCTATAATCATGTTATCTAGAATCCTCGCCACGCCAACCGGTATGGCTGCGAGAAAATCTAAATTCTATGAATAGGATAGTATATCCAAAATCAGGCTCTATGTTTTTGTCATACCAGCTAATATGGCTGCGATAAATTCTAAACTTCATAACTAAAACAGACGTTTACCTTATCAGAATATATCACAATTTAATCCACAAAATTTATCGCGATGCAAGATCAAAGTTAAGAACAAAAATCAGAAATTAAATTCAACAACGAATTTAAAGGAGAGTAAATGGAAACAGATGAAAACAGATTTCTAGGTAAGATTAGAGTGAAATCCTCAAGGGTCATCCCAAGGGTACTAAATTGGTCAAAATAGTAACCCACTGAATTTCAAACAAGATACTAAATACAGTTAACGGTCTTATGCTGTGATGAGTTCTCCTATGTTGCAATCCTAGAAATCATCTAGGTGTTCTAAATGTTATTTCTAGTGTTATCAAGTTGTCCTAGATCCTAATTACAGGCATGCTTGGTACAATAATGTAACCAAACAACTTAAGTCTGGACCTGCATGGGCTACCAAAAAAAACATGTCACGACCCGTTACCCAAATTATTGGGCCGGGCCGAGCCATGTCCAGCCTACGCTTGGTTAAAGCGCAGTAAGCTGTTCTAGAATAAACAATAAAGGATCTAAGCAGCTAACAGTTCTAAAATCATATTTAAGGTTCATCACAACACAGCATCTAATAGCGACGGTAACATAAACACAAACTCAATAATACATAACCAAGGTTTCTAACTGGAGACAAAGTCCAGTATCCAAATATAAGTACAGACAAAGTCTAAGTCTCAAAACATAAGAAAATAACTAAGCAAGGTTCCCCGCTTGGGCCTCTTCTGGAGCTAAGGCTAGGTCCTCAAAATCAGTGCCATAACATGTAACACATAGCATATTCTCCTCAGAAAGTGAACCTACAACGTTATCCTGTCAGGACGGGAGCAAGTACAACCTCTACAACTAAAGCACTGAACATATAATGAAAGAGATGTACAACAAGAAACATGGTGTGGTAAGTCTATAAAACAGGAAATACTGAAAAACATGGTCTTATGGTACAACTGGGATCACAATATCATAGTAACATAGGGAACATGGCATATCTGGAATCATGGTATGACTGGAATCACGGTAAAATACATTTGTCAAGATGACACATGTATATCTAATATTTAAAACTGGAGCAAGTACGTGATCGGTCAATAGGTGATGTTGCTGTGGCACCGATAAGAACCATATGTACTTCCATACATGCCTAAATGTACACACGTACAAGTCCGCGTGATTTTGGGCCTATGGCAAGGTCTACATGCATAATGTCGTCCTTACACGGCATCAAGGTCGCAGATAGGGGCATGATCACGTACTCAACTGTCAGTTTCCCCATAACCCATATTCTAACATGTGAGAGATACGAGAGCAGTATAAGCATGGCAGGTACTGGAAGCAGTATAAAACTCGTGAATACTCAGAGCAGTATAAAGTATAGTGAAACATGTACCGAGAACCAGTATGAAACATGTGAAGATATAATAACTGTCCTAAGTATGGTAGGGACCAAATTAATGTAACATGTGAAGATTTATCTTGCAGTTATTCAGAAAGCAGTATTTTAACAGGGTTAATACATGTTCTAGCATTAAAAGACAGTAAATGAGTGTGTAGATGTACTTGCCTCGAGCAAAGCAAGAATACTAGTATGAAGATATAGATGTCCGGTGTCCTGTCAATAATGACATACAAACTCAGTTCTAAGCTATGATCAAGATTACACTAGTAGTGTGACACGACTCCTAACTGGATACTAGCCAAGTGGGGACCTAGCATGAAAGTCTAATGTGGAGTGCCACTATACACAAACTAACTTCCTAGGATCTATACACTAGTATAGGGGGTGGTCCAATACTACAATAACTCAAAAGAACACTAAACATTACAAGTCATAATTATTCAATAATTAAAATCAAACTGTACACTAAGTTCCAACAATTTTAGAGATAGACAAAAAGCTTAAATATATATAAAATAAAGTACCAAAATAATCCTTGTTAATTATAGAAATTTATACTAATTTTTCTGGGATTTATAAACCCTCATAAATATTTATTAAAAATCAGCAAACTTAAATATACTGAAAATAAGTTCTGTTTTCCCATTTTTATAAAATTCCAAAAGTACTTATTAAATGCTAGAAAAATTATAATAAATTATCTAAATTAACATAGTATTTAAATACAATTTTTCTAAGATTTTTAAAGCAATTAAAATATATATAAAAATTCAAAACCAGAAAGTAACAATATCTAGAAAAATAATTAATTATAAATTAAGGAATGACTCATAAACAAAATCTACAGATGTTGTCGGATGATAAAATAAATATCACCAACGTGTCCAGAATGGTCAAATCAGCGAGAATAACCTACCCATAAGTCCAATTTAGACACAGGGGCAAAACGGTAATTTCGGGTCAAAATGATGTCCGCCATTGGACACACTTGCACCGAAAAACGTGTCGGGATTGAAGTCTACAAAACCTAGCAAATTATATGTCCACGAATCCAGAATGATGATACGAACCCAACGGTATGTCCGGAATGGGATTCCGATGAGCCGATCTCAAAGTGACCCGTTGACGTAAAAAGTGGGACCCGCTTTGCACCAAAATGCGTGCCAGGGCCCACGTTCTCCAAATCAAGCAAATTTTATATGAAAACATGCCAGAACGACGCCACGAGTCTACTGGTGGTGTCAGAAATTGAATTCGGAGTCCCGGGTTCAAAAATAGAATTTAACAAGTACAAATTAAAGAATTCGGACGGCCAACTTTGGCGTCGAATTCAACCAACCAAACGTGCTTATAATGAAACGAAACCTAAAGGAGGCAGGAAGAGGGTTATACCAGATGTGCACTGGAACTGACAGCGCACAAAACAGAGCTGCAACGGCAAAGTTACGAACCCGCGAAGTTGGCGTCACGAAACTGTCCAAAAACAGTTCAATTTAAAACGTCAACTTGGTGGCCAGTTTTGATGTATCAAACGACGAAATTAACGGACGAAAATTGACAGGAGTGAAGATGGATATACCGAGATTGTGACGGAGCAAAGAGTTCGCCGATCCAACGGTCGGATTGACCAGAAAACATGCACGAAGTTGCTGTCCTGAGACGTAAATTCTGAAGTTTGAAATCGCGCGTCACGGCGGGATTTCGACGTAAACGCACGAAACGTCTAGGCGGCGTGTCCCGGAGGACGGTGGCCGCCACAGGGAGGTCGCCCAGCCCGCGTGCAGCCGGTGGGGGGCCGGCCACGGCGACGGCAGCACCGTACGGCGGCGCGGCGGCGCACAACGGCGGCCCGCGCGCGCGCACGTGCGCCTGCATGCTGCTGCGAACGCTGCTGCGGCTGCGGTGGTTGCGCGGGGGCGGTGCTCTACGGCCTGGTACGACGCGGCGGTGGTCGAGGCCGAGCGGACGGTGGTGGTTAGAGTGGTGAAGGTGGTTATGATGGTGATGGTAATGGTGTTGTGGTGTGGTTGATGGTGGAAGTGGTGTTGATAGATATGATGATGGTGATGAGGAAGGAAGGGGAGGGTGGTGGTGATGCTCGACCACCCGGGGGGGGATGTCGGCTGAGCATGGAGGGGGTGGTGGAGAGTGTGTGTTGTGTTGAGAGAAAGAGAGAGTTATATTTGTATGTGGGTGTGTGTATAATAGAGTGAGAGAGAGAGTTGATATTTTAGTGAGAAAGAGAGAGGGAGAGAGAGAGGTCGGCTGAATGGGGGGGGGTGTGTGTTCTTGTGCTGTAAAGGAGGGATGGGGGTTGTGTGTAGGTGTTATGGAGAGAGAGAGAGAGTGTATAGGTATATATAATATATATATATGTAGGTGTATATATATATATATATATATATATAAAGAGAGAGATAGAGAGAGAGAAAAGTATAGAGAGAGGGGGGGTTCGGCCATGGGGGTGGCTATGATGGGAGTGTGAGAGAGAGTGTGGTGAGGTGGTGTTTGTTTAATAATAGGAGAGAGAGAGTTATTTATATACATATATATGTATATATATATATATATATATATATATATATATATATATATATATATATATATAAAAAAAAATATATATATATATATATATATATATATATATATATATATATATAAAGTAGAGAGAGGAAGTGATTCCAAAATAGGAAAAATAGGAAAATTAAGCAGGGTATTTGAGCAGTCATGAGAGGGCAACATGGAGCTTGGGCTCGGGTTCGGTCGAACCGGGTCGGGTCAAAATCGGACAGAGTGCAATAATTGAATTAAATACGTATTTATGAACACGGGTAAATAAATAATATGCGGGGACTCCAATAAATGGGACACAAGTTTCATGTGGGTAGTAGGCTTCATATGGGCCACGTCCATACTTTGGGTCGACTAGGTTGGATCGATGTCGGGTCCCGAAATTAAATTGAAAATTAAATCAGGTTTTACGGTAGATAATAAATTGGCCTAAATTGAACCGAAAGTTGTGCGAAGGAAATAGAGCACAAAATGGAGTGTCTGAGTGGGACACAAAGGTCATGGGTGAAGAGCGTCTCGAGTAGATCATTTATGAGAAGTTGGTTTCGAGAAAATGGCTGGTCTGGTGCTCCTAAATTAAAAGTCACGGCAACGTGTAAACGACGATCAAAAATAAAAGTGGGAATAATTATTGAATGGTTAATCGGTCTAAGTTGACCCGAACTTGCGCGATACAAAAAGAGCACAAGGGAACGAATTCAAGTGGGACATGATATATCAAAACGAAGATAATCTTGTCTACTTCAAAACCCATGAAGAGAGTTTACAGAGATTGGTATCCCTGACGCTCCAGAAGTCAAAGCTACGGAAAGGTACATTAATGATCTAAACAATTAAATAATAATATATATATCAAAAACAATTCATTCAGAAAAATAAAAATAAACCCTGAAATTTAGGGGGCTTACAGTTCTACGCCCATCCCTCTGTTCTCCCGGGCGGGTCCCACCCGCATGCATATTCAAATGAATCAAATCCCTACGCCACCCAGTACGGGTCCCACCTGAAGTCCTCCAATCCTGCTTTGTACGCAGACTTTGCTGGGTATAAACTCTACGCCCCCTTTATTCACTCCCACCAACCTCTTGCTTACTCAGGCGCGTATGCAGAGGGTTCAGACCGGGCTACTATTTCTGGTGGGGCCCTCCCTTCCCAGGGGGTAACCGCGCTCCCTGCTCCGCAGGTGCCTCATTACCTCCCCGCCTCTCCTGCGCTTGCTCGGACCTCTGCCTCGTCCCCAGCCGCTGATCCCCGTGCGCCCGTTCTGCAGTCTGGTTCAGCGGGTCCCCCGGATGAGTCGGTTTTCCATCCCGATGGTCCCTCCTGCCGTCTCCCGCTGTCGCCGCTGTGATCCCGGCTCCAGCCACCTTCTCGGGCACCATTTTGACCACCCTTCCCTCCCCCTCCGCTGGCTCCTCCACGCCTTCCCCCTCTTGGCTCCCGGTCCGACCCTCGCGTCATTCAACCGGGTGCTCTCCATCCCCCATTCTACCCCTTCCGCGGCCTTTGCGGCACCCCCCTCCGAGCCTCCGACGATTCCTCTTGTCCATGGCGGCGCGGGCAGTGTAGCCCCTCTCGCGGTGGGACAAACGACCCCTCCACTCCCGAGCACCACCCCCATCACTTTCGTAGCCTCTGCGGCATCCCCCTCCGAGCCTCCGACAATTCCTCTCGCCCCTGGCGGCACGGGGCGTGTCGTCCCTCCGACGGCTGGCTCGACGACCCATTCTCTCCCGAGTTCGGCATGATCGAGGGAGGCGTGCCCCCTGCGCTCGGTGCGGCTTCTATCCACCCCCACCACCCTGGGCAGAAAGCGACTCCGTCCGCTCTTCAGTACTCCCGAGGAGAGATCCAGGATCCTTCTTCTTCAGGAGTAGCTCAGCCATCCTACGCCGCCAAACTCCGTCCGGACTTAACGTCAAACAAGGATCTCTTACTCCCGGACGTCCAGCTTCCGGACATTGTGTACTCCCAGGAATCCTCAGTGCCTTGGTCCCATTTTTCGAAGTGGAATTGTCCTCTCTCTCAACATCCTTCCCCTACATCTTTATCCTCAAATTCTCATCAGGATGTCCCAAACTCTCCAGGGTGCAGGAGACGATAGCCAGTTGGAGACTCTCTGTGGAGTACTGAGTGGCACCCCTCGACCCAAGACATATTCTTCTCCACCTATCTTCTGATAGTGACCACAGAAATGTATGGTCCAAAGGCACTTGCAGGATCGACTCCCACCAGATGAAGATCATCAAGTGGTCAGCTGACTTCAGCACCAAAGAAGACTCAGCACAGGTTGTCGCATGGGTCACACTACCTAACCTACCCCTCATTTTTTTTGTCCCGGCGACACTTAGGCGTATAGCCAATTCCTTCGGTACTTATGTGGCCACTGCCCCAGAGACCAGCAACCTCACCAAGGTCCACTACGCTAAAATATGTGTGGAACTTGACCTAAGCACCGAACCACCCAACTTCATAACTATTGAGCTGGGCAATCGGACTCGTACCCAACAAATCCTCTATGATAACCACATCATGTTCTGTAACCACTGTCACTTAAGAGGTCACCTCCCAAAGCACTGCCACCGCCTTCACCCAGAACTAAAGAAGAAAGTTCCCCGAAATGACACCGTACCAATAGAGGGAAGGACTCCCAAGCCACCCCTTCTACCACTTCTGAACTCACACACCCGATTCGGCTCCGGCGACGACAACTCAGACAAGAGCGACCCCCCTGCAAAGCCTTGATCTCCTTCACCACCCAAACCCTCACTCTCTCCAACCAATTCGACGCTCTCGAATCGGGGGACGCAGAACCGGAGGCGGACAGCCAAGTCGACCAACCGACCACCGAGTCACCCGTCTCGGAGGACGCAGAGGCGATCACTGCCCCCATGGACGCAGACCAACAACACACCAAAGAGGACTCGGTGGCAGAAGCCCTAGCTATTCTTGGACCAGACCCACTTCAGAGAGGTCTTCAGGTCCTTGCTGCAGGCTATCCTCTACAACAAGCTATTACTCGGATCGGAAGTGCCAATGACTCCATAGTGATACCCTCCGAGATTCTGGTCCTGGACTCTGCTGGAGAATCGGTCAGCCCTCCCACGAACCCACAAGAGCAATCAACCAGCTATTCTTCCACATCGACAAAGACAGGAGCTTCAGTCGGTGAGTCCAAGGCCAAACAAGGACCCGCAGAAACCACATCAATCCAAACAAGATTCGCTGTCAAGCGGGACAAAAAACCCACCCACAAAATCCTTAATGCTTAACATCCTTTCCTGGAATGTCCGAGGCCTGGCGAATAAACCTACAACAAGGAGAATAATCAGCCTGCAAAAAATCCACAAGATCGATATTCTCATTATTATTGAACCCAAAATCCCCCCAAAAGACTTAAATCTATCCAGCTGCAACTTGGCCTCCCCATGGCCATTGTAGTCAGACATGACATTTGGATCCTCTGTATGAAGGACGTCAACATCGGAGTCATCCAGGACTCCAAGCAGGCCCTCTCTTGCTGGTTCGAACACCCCATGATTCCGAACCGCACTGTCATTTTTGCGGTCCACGGTAGCTGCGACATCGCGGAAAGAAAACAACTCTGGAACAACCTTCTTGACATCAATCTCCATCAAAACAACATTCCGTGGCTCTGCATTGGGGTCTTTAATGCTGTTACCTACAGAGAAGAGAAAATCGGTGGTCGTTCCCCTCCCATGCTGGCCATGCAAGACTTCAACAAATTCATCTTCAACGCCCATCTAATACCCCTCCAGCTCACGGGCAACGCCTTTACTTGGTGCAATATGCAGGAAGGCGACCACCGTCAATACTTCCGGCTTGACAGAGCCCTCACGAACGCCCTCTGGCATGGATTGGGGTCACCAGCAACCTGTCACACCTCAATTCCTCTGAATCAGATCATCCTCTGTCACGACCCGCACCCACCGTGAGGGTACGAGTACGTAACAACGCCCAGCCTACGCCGCAGTGTCGGCGGTAGAACGATGTTCTAGGTCATGAACTATAACTAGCATAATATGAATACTCTCCATAAGGAGGCCAATACAGAGGTACAACTCAATCATAATCTAAGGTAGAATGATAAAGATAGATAAACATAAAATCCAAAAGAGATACAGGAGATAGAAGTCTAAGTGTCTAAGATACATAATCCCAGAAATACATCTCAAAACTCAAATACAGTAATCCACAAGTAAATACAACTCCAGACAAAATGAAATAACTATCTAAACAACCTCTACTGTGTCTCCTCTAGCCTAGCAGGCAATCCCAGGCTATCTAAAAAATTTATCAACAGGTCCAGTCAGGACATGAGCGAGCACATTACATCTCAACAGTTTATAGCAGGTTAGAAAATATAATCATGCAGTAAAGTAAGATACAAGATTTGAAGAAATAACATGATGAAAAAGGAAGACTGTAAATAAATAGATACAACATATAGAGAACTAATAGTGACTAGTGATTCAGAGCACAAGATGGTTATGTAAACGGCACGATGTTGTACACGAGTAATCTACAGAGGTTGTACACGAGTAATCTACTGGATTGATTACATAACCACTTCTACTCCCCCGCCCCAATCAATACACAAGGATCTAGTTAAGTTATGTTATTGCACACGAAGTGTAGTCGCATACGAGATCATGTGAATACATGAGTATACACGATTTCACACGATTTGTATACGAATATCACGAATACAAGGAGTACACGATGCTCACGATAAAGTACACAAACACGAATACCCGATGTATCCGCTAAGGGAATAACATCGCACAACAAGATCCATATAGTACTAATCCGTGTTTTCAACGTGTCAGCATCATGTAAAGTAATCTAAAGCAGGAAATATAATCCTAAACAAGATATGAAATGATCAGAGAATGTACTCGCCTGATATCTGAATGTCCAAGGTAAAGATACTGTCCGAGAAGAGGTGTCTGGCTCCTAATTAGAACAGCACAAGTCACAACATGTCCAGAAGGGTAATATAAAGCACTACAATATATTCTACATGAATCTAGGTCAAACTAGGCCAAAATCAACCCTTGGTCAACTCTGGTCAACTGCACTAGTCAAACTAGGTCAAACTAGGTCATGTCCTAACCCAGCAAGTCTTACTAGGCCTAACCAAGACTATCGTAGCAAGCGTACACATCAATACAAGGCTATACAAGCCAACATACACCCAACTCTATATAGCATGCAATTATTCAATACTCAAATAGGCAAGAATTCACATTGGATATACACTAGGTAATCTATTACTTTAAACTATATATGTCTACACATATATACACATGTATATATTGGTATTCAACATTAGGTCTATAATCATGGCATTTCAAATGGTTATATAAACTTATATATTACAACACAATATGCTAACATATATATAATATACATACATAGCTAAGTTAACTGTATTCATAAATACTTATTTAAGAGGCTATGTGTGTGTATGTGAACATGGCAAAGGGGCAAGTGAGGGTTAAATGGGCATACATAGTGTATATATATCAAAGAGTGTCAAAGTATAAGTGAACAAAGTGTCAAGTGTGATAGTGTCTACATAGTGTAAGGGGTAATGAGGTAATATAGGATTTGTGTTAACATAGAACATTACATCTCATTAACTTGTATATTGCATACATTACATCTATTATTACATTACATTTATGCTTGCATTCATTCATCATTCATTTATTCTCTTGCACTACTATATGCACCATACATTACATACTATGGAACCTACATATTCATTACAAGCCATACTTATACATGCTTACATTAGATAGGATACTTACAACTCATACATCATTTATTTAAACATTTACTCATGCTTTCATTCTCTATTTAATTACATAATGTATATACATTAACATGGGTTAAAATCAAATAGAACATTATATTACACACAAGGGTGCACAAAATGCATATGCTGAATAGTAACTCCTACTAATAATCAATACTGTACCATCTCAGCATGAATTAAAATCTAGGATTAAAGTATGTTATAGACCTATGTGTTAGCTTTCCGAAACTTTAAACGGATCATGTTTTCGTTTCCGGAAACTTCCGGAATCGCGAAAACACCGAGAACGCGTTTGTCTTTCGTACAGCTGACACTCAAATAATTCTCCAGAAAGTTACAAAAAGAATTAGGCCTATTAATATATGTTTTTGGAAATTTAACTTCAATACGCTTCTTTTAAAAAAAATGGAAGATTAAACCGAGCTTTGAGCTAGAAGTTATGACATTTCTAAGTTAGGACTGAAATTAAAAACGTGGATAAAAATCATGACGGATTTGGGTAGTTTGAGACAAAAGAACACAAGTATATAACATAATATATCAAGAACTCACTCTCTACACTAATATATATATATATATATATATATATATATATATATATATATATATATATGAGACACTATAGAACACATCTCCAATACAAAAATATGAGATTAAACATGTAATAATTCATTCATACATAACAACAACACATAGTGTGTCCAAATTTGGGGTTTCCCATATGGATACAACCACAACACAAAGGACACTCCTATGACCTCCAAATGGACACGAAATGGACACAAATGGAGATACAACCATGGGGGTCATTCCTATGGGTTCAAAATAGACCAATATGCATGAGAAAATGAAAAGGAGAAGGGATTTATACCTCCCGGTAGATCGAATCGAAGAAAAGCCTTCCCAGAGACACCGACACGTAGAGATTCCAAAAGGACACGAACGAGCTCCGAATCCTCCCAAACTTGGGTAGCTTCCTCCTTGGCTAGAATGGAGAAGGAAAGAAGAAGATTTGGTGGCGAAATGGAAGAATTTGGTGGAGAAATTGCTAGGGATTGCTCTCTAAGAATTTGGGGAAGAACAAGAGAGAGAGTGTGGATGAGAATAATGAAGTGAACTTGAGCCTATCCTCTCCCAAAGTGGCTGGCCATATGGGGCTATTTGTCCTATTATGGTAAGGTCCAAAATGCCCCCACTAACCTATTCTATGAGTATTAGGAAAGGGCTAATTGGTTGGGGCTAAATTAGTTATTCTAAAGTCTCTAATCACACTAACCTTATCCATAATAATTAGTCTAACCTCTAACTAAAATATTTCTATCATATGGACTAAAATTAATATCATGTGGGCTATGCCTAACTAGTGTGTGGGTCCCACTAGAGTCAAACTACCCCCGGGTCCCCGTTTCAAGTCGGATTGAGTTAAAATTCGAACCCGACTCAAATAACCCCAAAATAATATCATAAATAATAAAATAAATTTCAACCCCAAAATAATATCATAAATAATAAAATAAAATTTAAAAATATTCAAAAATGTAAAATGACAAAAATACTCCTGTTTCTGAAAACTGGGGGTGACAAATCTATCCACCTTAAAAAAAATTTTGTCCTCGAAATTAAAACAAAGCAATCACAGGAAACACATGCAGAAAACAATCTCATTCAAATACTTTTCAAAAAAAAAATCAGCAATAAAAAAAATCTCTTTGAGACACATCAAACATTTGTAAATAAAAACTGATACGTGTCCGATACGGACACAAAACCATCACAAAATTACACCTATCAAAGGTCAAAATCAACAATCACCAACGCAATAAATATCCAAATAATTCAAAGAGGTCAAATGCAAAATATCCTTAGGCTAGAAATGACATTAAAATATCCTAATCACATGGTTAGGCTCTAGGTCAAACAGTCTCTAGGGTTTCACTAGCAAAATATCAAAATCACAAGTCATGATTTTAAATAGTTTTAAAATGATTTAAAAATTACCAAAAATCATATCATGATTTAAATGTCAAATTAATAAATGATTAAAATTATAAAATTTTAAAATTACCCTCATTTTAGAGAACTGGGTGTTACAAGTCTACCCACCTTAGAAAAATTTCATCATCAAAATTAAAATGTTCATACTCCTTCTAGGTCAAACCCCCCCACAATCAAAGTCTCAAAACTTAAACAATCATACGATTTAAAAGGATGACATACAGGGTCATGGCTTACGGTGGTAGTGAAAGTCTCATCTAGGTATACTAGTCATGCTAAACCAAAACGGTCATATGGTATCAAAACACACAAGCAATCTAGGGTGCTAAACTAGAAAAGATACAGAAATAACAATCATCAAGACTGTAAGACAGTCTACCATCCTATATAAAAACTGGTACTTATCAAAATAAAATAAAGTTAACTACCATTTATCTAATAAGGGGTACTATTCAAGAAAATCAAAATCAAAAGTTAAAGAATGAAAGCCAATTGCATGGAAATCCAATCACAATATATTTATATATATAGCGTTAGAGAGGGAAAAGCTAGCATTATGTACAAGTTATGTAGTTCGTGTGTGTATGGGTGTATGTGGACATGTTCATATGGTTAGATAATAGGCGTGTGTGTATGTGAAATATACATGAAAGTGTATAGGAGGATTTGGGGTTTCAAACAATAACTATCAAGTTACACTAATCATGGCATATTGGTTAAACAATCTACAATACACAACTCATTTGCTCATAACATGCATGGCTAACCATGTATATATGTATATATAAAGAGGTAGAGATTTAGTTATGTATGTATATACATTATAACATGTATGCCTAAGCTCTATATATATCTATATAGATATATAATCATGACATAGAGAGGAAGAGTTAGGTTACATGACAGGGTATACTAAGTTAGGGGGTGTGTGTGTCCTTGTACAGGGTTATAGCTTAGTATTGAAAGGTTAAACCCAGTTTTAGTTCAGCATTTACATACAAAATCTGAAAATAAGCTAATATTTAAACCAGTGCAATATTAACATAATACAATTTCAAAATTTAGGAGTTTGAAACATCACAACTAATCTCAATGCTCCCAATACATCATAACATGATAGAAATGAAACCCTAATATACTATCAATACATTTATCTACGCATACAGTTCAATATTACATGTTAAGTCTGAAATTGAACTAAACATGGAAATCAATGTAAAAATGTTAACATGTATTCAGTTTTCAGGATTTTGGAGAATTTGCACATCAAAACCAACTCAATGTTTATCACAACCTAACATATAAGAATATGGAACCTAAATTTATATCCCTACAACAACAATGTACACAGCTCTAAATATTACATTTAAAACAATCAATTTGAACTAACATTTAAAATCCCGTATTAAGGGTTAATATGCACACAGTCTCAAATTTGACAAATTTAAACACAAAACTCAACCAAAATTTTTTTTTGAATTGAAACCCTACGTATAACATACATGTGCAGTGATATAAATAAAACTATTATCATGAAATTTTATATTTAAATTATGAGTTAAGCTAGGAAAAGCAGAGAATCGGAAATATTGGGGTTTTGAAAATTTAAACATTAACGACATATTAATATGTATTCAGATAGGTGGAAATCAAGTGTAGCATGTGCATAAGTGTCAGGAAAGTGTCCACTATATATATTCATATATATTCTCATGTCCCAATATAAATTTTAATTCTACGTTAAGACCAACAATTAGATTCCTACCAAGGTTGCAAGCAGGTGATTGACGTAATCAAGACAGTATTATTATTATTTAATACAAGAATAATAGCAAGAAAGAAATAACGATAAAATCTATTTTTGCTTATCTGTTTAAAAGAAAAACCCATTTTGAAACCCAGAGCTAAATTTTCAAATCCAAGATAAAGTCTAGCAAAATCATCGATTCATTGTATTAAGAAGAATTTCATAGTAAGAAGTTACACAAAGTTTATAAAAACAGCTAAAGCTACTCCTAAGTTAAATAAATGAGAAACAAAACAAAACAAACAAATAACAATTCTCCCTTTTTTTTGAAGGACTGAAACAAAAGTAGAGAAAACATGTTCAAAAATATTTAAGGTACAATCTGATAATCATATGCGTCTTCTTGAAATTATGTTGTCAGAATTCTGCCACGCCAATAAGCATAGCTGCAATAAACGATAGAGTCCATAATAAGGCATACACCCTATAATCATGTTATCTAGAATTCTTACCACGCCACCCGGTATGGCTGCAAGAAAATCTAGATTTCATAACTAAGATAAGTATAGCTATATCAGGCTCTACGTTCTTGTCATGCTAGCAAATATGACTGCAATAAATTCTAAATTCTATAATAAAGTAGACTTTTACCTTTCTCACTGTCCTTATCAAGTATGTTATCAGGTTATACCTTAATTCCAAAAAAAATGTACATATACATATAAATATAAACTCAAATTCAACAACTAACATCAAGATTCAAAATTCAACAATAATCCATCAAAAATCATAAAAATACAGACTCAAATTCAACCACTATCATCAAGATTCAAAATTCAACAATAATCGATCAAAAATCATAAAAATACAGACTCAAATTCAACCACTAACATCAAGATTCAAAATTCAACAATAATCCATCAAAATTAAGTTCAATAACAGAAAGTAAAGGTAAATCAAATCAGGGAAAAACAGATTTCAAATCAAAGTTAAAATAAGATTCTCAAGGGTCGTTCCAGGAATCTCTCAAGGAATCCTAACCGTGATTGAGTACCTTCAAAATATATCCTATTCCTACTGCAGGCTATAGTGGTACTCTAGTTCGAATACCACTACATAAACTCGACCTGCATGGGCCACCACTAAAAATGTGTCACGATCCGCACCCACCGTGAGGGTACGAGTACGTAACAACGCCCAGCCTACGCCGTAGTATCGGCGGTAGAACGCTGTTCTAGGTCATGAACTATAACTAGCATAATATGAATACTCTCCATAAGGAGGCCAACACAGAGGTACAACTCAATCACAATCTAAGGTAGAATGATAAAGATAGATAAACATGAAATCTAAAAGAGATACAAGAGATAGAAGTCTAAGTGTCTAAGATACATAATCCCAGAAATACATCTTAAAACTCAAATACAGTAATCCACAAGTAAATACAACTCCAGACAAAATAAAATAACTATCTAAACAACCTCTACTGTGTCTCCTCTAGGCTAGCAGGCAATCCCAGGCTATCTGTAAAATTTATCAACAGGTCCAGTCAGGACATGAGGGAGCACATTACATCTCAACAGTTCATAGCAGGTTAGAAAATATAATCATGCAGTAAAGTAAGATACAAGATCTGAAGAAATAACATAATGAAAAAGGAAGACTGTAAATAAATAGATACAACATATAGAGAACTAATAGTGACTAGTAATTCAGAGCATAAGATGGTTATGTAAACGGCACGATGTTGTACTCGAGTAATCTACAGAGGTTGTACACGAGTAATCTACTGGATTGATTACATAACCACTTCTACTCCCCCGCCCCAATCAATACACAAGGATCTAGTTAAGTTATGTTATTGCACACGAAGTATAGTTGCACACGAGATCATGTGAATACATGAGTATACAAGATTTCACACGATTTGTACACGAATATCATGAATACAAGGAGTACACGATGCTCACGATAAAGTACACGAACACGAATACCCGATGTATCCGCTAAGGGGATAATATCGCACAACAAGATCCATATAGTACTAATCCATGTTTCCAACGTGTCAGCATCATGTAAAGTAATCTAAAGCAAGAAATATAATCCTAAACAAGATATGAAATGATCAGAAAATGTACTCGCCTGATATCTAAATGTCCAAGGTAAAGATACTGTCCGAGGAGAGGTGTCTGACTCCTAATTAGAACAGCACAAGTCACAACATGTCCAGAAGGGTAATAAAAAGCACTACAATGCATTCTACATGAATCTAGGTCAAACTAGGCCAAAATCAACCCTTGGTCAACTCTGGTCAACTGCACTAGTCAAACTAGGTCATGTTCTAACCCAGCAAGTCTTACTAGGCCTAACCAAGACTATCCTAGCAAGCACACATCAATACAAGGCTATACAAGCCAACATACACCCAACTCTATATAGCATGCAATTATTCAATACTCAAATAGGCAAGAATTCACATTGGATATACACTAGGTAATCTATTACTTTAAACTATATATGTCTACACATATATACACATGCATATATTGGTATTCAACATTTGGTCTATAATCATGGCATTTCAAATGGTTATATAAACTTATATATTACAACACAATATGCTAACATATATATAATATACATATAGCTAAGTTAACTGTATTCATAAATACTTATTTAAGAGGCTATGTGTGTGTATGTGAACATGGCAAAGGGGCAAGTGAGGGTTAAATGGGCATATATAGTGTATACATATCAAAGAGTGTCAAAGTGTAAGTGAACAAAGTGTCAAGTATGATAGTGTCTATATAGTGTAAGGGGTACATGAGGTAATATAGGATTTGTGTTAACATAGAACATTACATCTCATTAACTTGTATATTGCATACATTACATCTATTATTATATTACATTCATGCTTGCATTCATTCATCATTCATTTATTCTCTTGCACTACTATATGCACCATACATTACATACTATGGAACCTACATATTCATTACAAGCCATACTTATACATGCTTACATTAGATAGGATACTTACACCTCATACATCATTTATTTAAATATTTACTCATGCTTGCATTCTCTATTTAATTACATAATGTATATACATTAATATGGGTTAAAATCAAATAGAATATTATATTACACACAAGGGTGCACAAAATTCATATGCCGAATAGTAACTCCTACTAATAATGAATACTGTACTATCTCAGTATGAATTAAAATCTAGGATTAAAGTATGTTATAGATCTATGTGTTAGGTTTCCGAAACTTTAAACGGATCGCGTTTTCGTTTCCGAAAACTCCCGGAATCGCGAAAACACCGAGAACGCGTTTGTCTTTCGTACAGCTGACACTCAAATAATTCTCCAGAAAGTTACAGAAAGAATTAGGCATATTAATATATGTTTTTGGAAAGCTAACTTCAATACGCTTCTTTTAAAAAAAACGGGAGATTAAACTGAGTTTTGAGCTAGACGTTATGACATTTCTAAGTTAGGGCTGAAATTAAAAACGTGGATAAAAATCATGACGGATTTGGGTAGTTTGAGACAAAAGAACACAAGTATATAACATAATATATCAAGAACTCACTCTCTACACTAATATATATATATATATATATATATATATATATATATATATATATATATATATATATATATATATATATATATATATATATATATGAGACACTATAGAACACATCTCCAATACAAAAATATGAGATTAAACATGTAATAATTCATTCATACATAACAACAACACATAGTGTGTCCAAATTTGGGGTTTTCCCACATGGACACAACCACAACACAAAGGACACTCCTATGACCTCCAAATGGACACGAAATGGACACAAATGGAGATACAACCATGGGGGTCATTCCTATGGGTTCAAAATAGACCAATATGCATGAGAAAATGAAAAGGAGAAGGGATTTATACCTCCCGGTAGATCGAATCGAAGAAAAGCCTTCCCAGAGACACCGACACGTAGAGATTCCAAAAGGACACGAACGAGCTCCGAATCCTCCCAAACTTGGGTAGCTTCCTCCTCGGCTAGAATGGAGAAGGAAAGAAGAAGATTTGGTGGCAAAATGGAAAGATTTGGTGGAGAAATTGCCAGGGATTGCTCTCTAGGAATTTGGGAAAGAACAAGAGAGAGAGTGTGGATGAGAATAATGAAGTAAACTTGAGCCTATCCTCTCCCAAAGTGGCTGGCCATATGGGGCTATTTGTCCTATTATGGTAAGGTCCAAAATGCCCCCACTAACCTATTCTATGAGTATTAGGAAAGGGCTAATTGGTTGGGGCTAAATTAGTCATTCTAAAGTCTCTAATCACACTAACCTTATCCATAATAATTAGTCTAACCTCTAACTAAAATATTTCTATCATATGGACTAAAATTAATATCATGTGGGCCATGCCTAACTAGTGTGTGGGTCCCACTAGAGTCAAACTACCCCCGGGTCCCCGTTTCAAGTCGGATTGAGTTGAAATTCGAACCCGACTCAAATAACCCCAAAACAATATCATAAATAATAAAATAAATTTTAACCCCAAAATAATATCATAAATAATAAAATAAATTTTAAAAATATTCAAAAATATAAAATGACAAAAATATACCTGTTTCTAAAAACTGGGGGTGACATCCTCCCTTGCTGATTGAAATTAAAAACAATACCAACCAATTCAAAAGAAACTTTCAATTCCTCGACTTCTGGATCGACCACCCTCAATTTCTGGGCATCGTGGAGGACGTGTGTAATCGAGAGGACTCTCCCAACCCCCTCTCTCGAGTGAGCAACATGCTCAAAGCCACGAGGAAAGCTCTGTCCCATTGGAGCAAACAAGCCTAGGGGGACATTTTTCAAGCCGTCCGGGTTGCTGAGGACGACATCACTCGTGTCGAAGCCAAGTTTGCTGCGAAACGCTCCCCAGTGGCCAAGAAAGCCCTGAACCTCACCAAGGCTATGCTCAAGTTTAGGCTCAAAGTGGAGACTGAATTCTGGAAGCAGAAACCGAGGTTGAAATGGGACAGCGACGGGGATAAAAAATCGAAATATTTTCATAACTGCGTCAATGGTCGCAGACAGAAGCTATCGATTCACCAAACAGCTGACGACAACGGAAACATTATCACTGACCAAAAGTGCATCCAAGCAGCAGCCACTAATTTCTTTTCCAAACTATTTTCTAAAGAGACGGTTCACAAAGATAGCTCATTCTTTGATCAAATCCCCCTCCTCATCAATGCTAACGAAAATGTCCTACTGGAACGGATCCCCACTGAACATGAGGTGAAAGATGTTGTTTGGGCTCTGAATGAGCATAGTGCTCCCAGCACAGACGGCTTCTCGGGAGTTTTCTTTCGCTCATGTTGGGAGATTATCAAACAAGACATCACTGAAGCGGCTGTTGCTTCTTCGAAGGTGTCATTTATTCCAAAGCTATATCGTGTACCCATCTGATCCTGATCCAGAAAAAAGACAACCCGGAGTCCTTTCGCGACTTTCGTCCCATCAGTCTTTGCACCTTCACCAACAAGATCATCTCTAAGATCATCGCAACTAAAATGGTAGGAATTCTCCCCAAGATCATTTTCGAGGAGCAAAGCGGGTTTGTTCGCGAAAGAAACATCCCGGACAATATTATGCTGGCCCAAGAGTTAATCACCTGCATAAAATTCCCAGTTAGAGGGCGCAACATCACGGTCAAAATCGATATGGAGAAAGGTTATGACAGACTAGATTGGCAATTCATGATCTGGGTATTCAGGACATTTGGCTTCTCAGAAACCTGGACCAACATCATATGGAGGTCCATCAGCAACTCTTGGTTCTCTACGGTCATCAATGGTCAAGCCCAAGGGTTTTTCAAATCCAATCGCAGGGTTAGACAAGGCGATCCTCTATCATCCACTGTCTTCATTATCGCAGCAGATGTCCTGAGCAGGAACCTTGACAATATGGTCAGAACCCCGAACTTCCAGAACTACCACACGTCCAGTGGATGCCCCATTATAACTCACTTGGCTTTCGTCGATGACTTACTCATTTTCTTATCCGAGGACGAAGGAGCGGTAGAAGTTGTCCACAACACCCTGCAGAGGTACTCTAGATGCTCAGGCCAAAAGATTAACCCCTCCAAAAGCGTCATTTACGCCCACCACAACATCAAGTGAGAGCAAGCTATCAACCTCACCAACTTAACTTCCTTTTCAGTGAACCATCCCCCGTTCATCTATCTCGACTGCCCTATTGTTTACGGTAGATCCAACGCGGACATCTACGAGAACTTGATAAGTAGAATCAGGAAGAAACTTGACGGGTGGCATAATGCCACCCTTTCCCCTGGCGACAAAATGATTCTCATCAATCACGTGCTCACCTCTATCCCCATCCACACTCTAGCCGCATGCTCCCCGCCCAAGAAGGTTCTTTCTTTAATCGAACAGATCTTTTGCAATTTTTTTTGGATACACTGTAATGACCAAGACAAGCATCACTGGGCTAGCTGGAAATCCATGGCTCATCCGACTAACGATGGAGGGCTGGGATTTACCAAACTTACTAATATCATTAAAGCTTTCTCGATGAAATTATGGTGGAAACTTCGCACGAGCAGCAACTTATGGACCAGATTCTTGAAGGCAAGGTACTTCAAACACATCCACCCATCAATGGCTAAATACAACTGGAGATCCTCAGCAGCTTGGCGTCGTATCCTAATCGGAAGAGACCTTGCCGAGCCGGGAATGAGACTCCAATTGGGGGCGGACGAGTCGGATCCATTTCTTGAGAGATGGTTTGGGGATAGTATGATCCCGAATCTCACGGAGATCCCTAGAGACAGCAGGATTAGAGATCTGTGGAATCCCAATACCGACGACTAGAACTGGGACAAAATTAGGGACTGGTCTGGTAACGAAACGGCGGATAGCATCCTAACGCACGGGCTGAGAATCAGTCGTGAGGCCGACACGATGAAGTGGTCGCTCGAGGCCTCGAGGGAATTCTCGATGAGGTCGGCAAGAATAGCTGTCCAGGGATCCAGGCAGCCGCACCATACAATTGCCCACTATTGACAATCCTGCATCCCTAAGAAGTGGTCTTTCCTAATGTGGAGAGTCATTAGAAAGAAATTGCCTACTAATGATATCCTTAACACCATTGGCATCAGCTTAGCATCAGCCTGCTCGTGCTGCTCTGAGCCTCAGATGGAGACTATAGACCACTTATTGTGTCAGGGGAGCCTGTCGGGCAGTATTTGGAGGACCCTAAATCAGCTCTACAGTATTGAGCCGGGGGGGACGCTTCAACGATCTCGCGGTCTCCTGGGGTTTAGCCTTCCATGGCCACCAGATCGTCGCAGCGGCCGCTACGGGGGCGATTTGGAAGAATCGTAAGAAGGCAAGATACGAAGGTCACCAATACTCAGCAGACCAGCTCATTCGAAAAATCTTCCGCCAATGTCGTAAAAGAAGCTCCGGGTGCTCCCACAGCCCGACAGCTTTCTGGAACCCGCTGAACCCCTAGCTCTTGGTGATTGAGCAGTTTTTACCCCTCGTCTTCCTTTTGGTCGTATACTTGTATAGGCTTTGTCTTTTTGTGCCTTGTATACGTGTGCTGGCTTCGGCATTTTGAGCCTTCATTAATAATAAGAGAGGTTTTCTTATATATATATATATATATATATATATATATATATATATATATATATATATATATATATATATATATATATATGTATATATATATATATGTGTGTGTGTGTGTGTGTGTGTGTGTGTGTGGTAAAATCCTTCACTGGAAATCCATGTTCTGACCACTCGATCCATAGGTCAAAGTTTGACTCGTAGGCAATAACTCGTCCGAAAGTCCCTCCTTGGCCTGCTGACTCACTTCTGATCGGATGATTAGATATCATCCACCAGTGGATGTGGCCAAAAAGCAAAACTTGGTGTTTGACGGGAAGATTTATCGCGTACACCACTTCTTCTTCTGTCTTTCACATGTGAAACTAAATTGTGAAAATTAGACATATATAAATGGAGTCAGTTATAGCTAACTTGTTCTACCTAAAAGGATATATATAATTGTGAAAATCCGTCTCTATCTGGACTCAGGCGATTCCTATCTTTTCTTCGAGCAGTGGGCTGGAGAGGATCTTCTTCCCCGCCAACCGACCGCCCCAGTCCACAACAAGATCAGGGAGATTTGGGACATTAGGGGCGATTGGAACTGTACTAAGGTGCGGGACTGTATTGGTACGGGTAGAGAGACACAACTCCACACCACGAAGATCTCAGACAGCCTGCTTTGGTCTATCACCACCAACGATGCATTCTCAGCGGCCTCTGCCAGACACCTAGCTCGCGGCCCAGGTACTCCTTCACCAAATTTAGGTCTCTTCTGGAACAACTGCATTCCCAAAAAATAGTCTTTTCTCATATGGAGGGCCATTAGACGGAAACTCCCCACCGACGACAACCTCAACAACATCGGCTTCAGTTTGGCTTCAGCTTGTCACCGCTGCAGGGAGAGATAACAGGAAACGGAAGAGCACATCCTCCGTCATGGAGATCTTGCGGCCAAGGTTTGGGACACCCTATCCCGTAGATTCAGTCAACCACTGTGTGGAAGGGACTTCAACGATCTCCTGGTCCAATGGAGCAATGCTTCCCACGGACATCAGATCATCGCGACCGCTATCACGTGGGTTATTTGGAAGAACAGGAACAAAACTAGATACGAGGGCCATTAATTCTCGGCCGATCGGCTCATCCGTGAATCCCTTCGTCAAGTATACAAAGTTAGCAAGGTTTGCAGCCACGGTCTCCAAGCTTTTTGGGCGTCGACGCTTTCTTGATGATGCGAGGAACTCGTTCGTGTTTTGTTGTGT
Source organism: Iris pallida (assembly GCA_029216955.1). NCBI lineage: Eukaryota > Viridiplantae > Streptophyta > Magnoliopsida > Asparagales > Iridaceae > Iris > Iris pallida. Next base: position 12,063,571 of record JANAVB010015199.1, read on the forward strand.
AGTTTCTTTTCCTTCTGTCTTCCCCTCCTCTCGGAGGAGTCTCTTGTAAAGGCTTCGACATTTTACGCCGTTTATGAATAAAGTGGAAGGTTTTTTTTTTTAAAAAAAACTTGTTCTACCTAACATGTTAAACAAAAAGAACAACCATGATTGGAATGTCAAAAAAATATAGTTATTAAACAAGAGATGATCAGGTTGATGCTCTAGAGAGAAGTAAATTTCATGCTAAAACCCATCTATCTTCCCAGTCCATGAAATTGTATTTTCGAAAAAAATAAAGATAGTGCAAAAATATAACTATTTACCATCAAGACAATCTCATAGTCATATTCCTGCTTAAAATATGACGTAGCATGTCATAAGTTGAAAAGGATGCTTTTCACTTGCACATAAAAATTGTAAATCTATCTAAAGTTGGATCAAAAGTCGTTGTTCTGATACGCAAATGGTCCCTATAAACTATATCGATACTGATTCCTATCCTAATAGTTAATTAAAATTCACTAATCATCAACTTATAAAATATAGAATATAATATACGAGACTTGCACTATAAAAATACAACAAAATAGCGATGGAAGTTCTCATCACTATATAGTCAATTTTTGTCGCTGAACCAAATATCGTTGTTTATTTTTTGTCGCCGATCGGTCGCTATAGTGACGAATCAGCGACAAATTTGGAGACAGAAAATCAGCGACTACATAACGACTAATATTTCTGTCGCTATGACAACGTCTAAATTAGCTACGAAACAGCGGATGCAACTGGTATTATTTTGTGTACTAGACAGTAAGTTGGCAAAAGTTTTTCTTCTTCAGATTTTAGTAGAAGAGGCGTCACTAATTCATCGCAAGTTCGTTGCTGAGTGAAATTTTCTAGGTTTTCGTTGTTGCATAGTCGCTATTCCATCGATGTACCATCGCTAAGTCGTCGCTGGTCTGTCGCTAAACTTGAAAAAAATTTCCAGATTGAAAATTTTCTTGCTATGCACCAACCTATAACAAAAATAATATTTAAACAAATATCTATAAACACATACATTTTCATATCCAACCCAAATACAAATGTATATATAAAACAAAAAGAAAATCCAATTACAAATCCAAATATATATAATGTACAAGAATCTAACTGACTAACATATATCCATAATGTTACAAGAGTCCTAACAATACAAGAGTAGTAATAATACAATCACAAATCCAAATATATACATAGATCCAAAAAAAACTCTCAATCAAGTCGTAGGTGGGGGTAGTGGCAGCAGCTTTCGACTTTGAATCAACTGCATCACAACTGTAGTCCCGATCTGCTGTATATCCTCATAAATGATAGGGGCCGGAGAAGGAGTTGAAGTAGGACCCAGAGCAAAAGCTGGAGTAGAAGCAGGTGCTTGAGCCAGAGTTGTCGTAGAAGCAAGAGTCACCGAAGGTAGAGCAGTGGCAGGATCACGAGTCTGTCCCATTTCTAGAAGCTACCCCTAAAAGTCGTACATGATCGTCATCATCTCCTACAAACTGAGTTTGCTATGAGGAGTAGCATCGACGTCGGTAGCATTAGGCTGTGATGATATCCCTAGATGTGGAGGAGGAGCCCTAGAGTATACTGACGGCTAAGATGACAACGATCCGGTACTATATATGCTATCGAATTTTCCTCTTCCAATAGATAGTACCAATAGATTGTTTCGTACAACTAGCGTACGTAGCTGACTGGTCTCACCCCCACGCCTCCTTTCACCAGCCTGACTCTCCAGTAACTTTTAGGCCTCCTATATTTATATAAAAGAATAGGTTTAGGGTTATATCTGGGTTAAAGTCATTATTAGGGTTAGAGTTTATATTGGGGTTGGGTTTGAGGTTAGGATTAGGGTTTATGTTAGGATTAAGGTGTAGGTTAGGGTTAGGATAAATAAATATTAAAGTAAGAATATAATAAAATTAAATTGACAGTATTTTAAAAAAAACTACTTACATTTGCCTTGGATTCCCGCTCATTTACGAGCTTCCCTTCCGTCTTCTGTTTGTGGGTCCTCTTGATGATTCTGGAAAAGTCGACGATGTTCGAGTCTTTGGATGTTCTGGCGGCCTCCTCGCACTATAATAATTAAGAAATTAATATCTAAATTATATGATAATTAAAAAAAATCATATAGAAAAAATTAAGAATACTTACCATCTGCAAAAATGCTAGGTGGTCAGGTTGGACCCACCAGTGTGATGACCAACCTTATAGAACGGACCGCCTTTACCTTCTCGGACTGAGCCTTGTACTCTAGAGTGGTCATCGATCTCCTTCTTCACCTCCTTCAAAAATTCTATCGTTTAGCCACTCCTTGTGTCACCCTCATTTCCCGTATTTTCCGTATTTCGTATTTATACTCGTATCTGGATTTTTGGCATGTATTTTTATTTTTCTCAAACTTGTGGGATTTCGGTATTTCCCGTATTTTGGGTTTTGGCATGGCTCGGTTTTATTTGGATTGGTTCGGTTTTATGTGAGTTGGATCACCTTAACCTATGCTACCCCTCAACCCACCACAACTCACCCTCTTTATAACCCCCACCTACCACTCTCTCTCCTCATAACTTCCACCATTAATTTTCCTTCTTTTTCTTCTTCTTCTCCTTCCTCCACAACTCTCCTAACCCTAGGCAAGTACATCTTACCACTACATGAGAACCCTCTTTTCCTTGTCCATTTGCTAGATTAGGGCATGGTGATCAACATTAGAACTTGGTGTTTTGTGATTTGAAGTCTCCTTTGCTCTAGATCTAAGTTATTTCTATTTTTGGATTTTGCATGGTTTGAGCTACTTAAGTTGGATTTTTATGGGTTTTGATGTTTCCTTGTGGAAGAGAGTTCAATTCCACCCTGGTTAGAACTTTGGAAATCTGGATTTGGAGTTCGGATGGCCAAGTTGTGAGGTTTTGAAGTTTTGGAGCCATTGGAGCTTCTTCTCAGCCATGGAGAAGAAGACCCAGACCCTGCGTGCGTGTTTTTACGCGTACGCAGCTCTCTGTGTGCGTGACTTTTCACGTACACTGCTCCTTTGAGCGTGCGTGACTTTTCTCGCACACTGCTCCCTTGAGCGTGCGTGACTTTTCACGCACACTGCTTCCTTGAGTGTGTGTGACTTTTCACGTACACTGCTCCCTTCAGCGTGCGTGACTTTTCACCTACGCTGCTCCCTGCAGCGTGCGTGACTTTTCACCTACGCTGCTCCCTGTAGCGTGCGTGACTTTTCACCTATGCTGCTCTCTCAGCGTGCGTGACTTTTCACCTACGCTGCTCCCTGTAGCGTGCGTGACTTTTCACCTACGCTGCTCCCTGTAGCATGCGTGACTTTTTACCTATGCTGCTCTCTCAGCGTGCGTGACTTTTCACCTACGCTGCTCCCTGTAGCGTGCGTGACTTTTCACCTATGCTGCTCTCTCAGCGTGCGTGACTTTTTACCTACGCTGCTCCCTGTAGCGTGCGTGACTTTTCACCTACGCTGCTCTCTCAGCGTACGTGACTTTTTCGTACGCTGCTCCCCTGACCCCGTGCTTAACCCATTAGCTCTTGGAGTTTTGGTCTTATTTCTTTAAGCTTGACTCTTCTATAGTCCTGTATATAGATATTTTATGCCCATTTTATATCCTTACGCCTTTTGTCATGAACTTGATTTTACTTAATATGTTTGGAATGACTATTGTACATGGCTTGGTATGGCAAGGAACTTGCATAACACGATAGTGACCCGTAGTGGTGCACTCCTGACATGACCAACCTGACATGATAGTGGCCTGTCGTGGCGCACTCCTGACAAGTACCCTGACATGATTTATCTTGATGCTATTGCGACGGCTAACTTAACTTGACCTGCCTTGACACCGTGGGTAGTTCTTTCTTGCTTGCTTGTTAAATCCACTTGTCCTATCTTGCATCATGTCTAGGATGGGACTCCTGAGTACTACGGTCAGGAGTACCTACTAAAATGGATTAAGGTTAATAACGAGAATAACTCAGTAGTCATGAAGAGATGACACAGCTACAGGCAATCCCGTTACCTGGGCGCTCTTGGGATCTGTAGCCTGCCGTCGAGTAGGGCACATTTCCAGCACACCGTCGCGTGTTGCACCCTCTAAGTCACCTAAGGGTACATTTGTCCTCGGGCGATGTACCCACCTGAATTCAACCCTAATCTTTCATCCTGGGTAACCTGGATGGTCTGCAGGGTTTGCGGCTGTGGCACAATCTCACTGCATCTTGTTAGTAATTAGGCCTGTGATAACCCTAGTTAGTTAAAGTAGTAAGCCGTAGGATCTGCTTGGCCGTGATTGATTGAATGAGGTATAACCAGTCTAGTCATGTCTTGATCCCATGCAAGATTGCTTCCTGTCTTGATTACTTACATTACTTATCTTGCCGATAAATGGTAGGAAACCAAGCTCTGTTCAGATGAAGGGTTACAACTGTAACACCATATTTTCTGAAATTAGGGATTTTTGAAAAATTATTATTTAATGGTGTTTAGGGCATGATATGGTTTAGGGTGATTATTAGTGTACTTAGAACCATTTTCTAAGTCATGCAAAGTAATGACTTATGACTTTGTGATTTTGGTTAGTATAACTTAGTGTAAACCCTAGTTTTCCTTAACCTAGAAGTTGCCATGACCATGAGAGCTTAGCCATAGGCTTAGAACACCAAATTAGTGATTTTTAGCCTAAAGGGTATTTTGGTAATTTTCTAGGAATTATTTGGAATTGATTGTGTTTATGTGTTTTTATTATTGTCTAATTATTGTTAAGTGTCATGAGAGCCCCTAACCAAGTTTAGCCTAATCTAGAGATTAGTTACTAACCTAGAATGATAAGGGGATAGATATTTACAATGGTTAAAGTAGGAAAAATATCTTGATATTTACTTTGTTGGATATTTTCCACAAAACACTCAAAATATCCATGCTTTTGGCACCAAAGTCCTTCCCTTAGCTTGGAAGAAACCCAAGGACACCCCCCTTGTCTTGGCCGGCCATAGGGCACCCCCTAGCCCTACACCATTCTATATAACCCCATTGCCTTCATTCATGGCCAATTTACATGAAATTAAACCTAGAAAAATCCCATTTCTACAAACCTTGATAACTTGATCAATTTTGATCTAAATCACCTCTAGTTTCTTGCATTGGAGTCCCCTACACTAGAGGATACTAGTTAGGGCCTGCTATCGAGGATTTCCTGAGCTTTGGGCATCACCAAGTTGAAGTGAACACCCCCCTACTTGGGTGTTTTCTTGATTTTTCACCAAATAGGTAAATGTCCATAAACCATGTTAATTTTGTGTTTTCTCTTCATATTTGCATGCATCTAGGTACTGGGGTACTGTAGGACAAATTTGGTGAAGGTTTGAGTTGGTTTGGTGTCCGTATCGGACACGTATCCTAGACTAGGAAACTGTGTTTGTTGAAATGCCACAAAGAACTGGTTTTTATTAAAATGTGAAACAAAATATGTTTTTGGGTAGCCCTAGACACCTAGGTCACAACCCCACTGGACTGAACACAAAATTGGGTCGTGTTCGTGTCCAAATCGGACACGAACCCACTACACGAGGCCCTCGTGCAGTGCCCTGCTACCACCCCCTTAGTTCTCACTGTACAGACCACTAGGACACACCAAAATTGGTGGACACGAGGGGGCAGTGTCTGAGAACATGCCCCCAAAATCTTACAACTTCTCGTGTCGTGTCGAGTGAGAATTCTCACTCGCACTGGACACGGGCTGTCAGCGCACACGCGCGCGAGGGCAACTTCGAGCGTGTCGTGTCGCACGGACACGACACTTGGGTGCCTCGTAATGACACTATCGTGTAGCCCTTCATGTGGCGTACACGAGGACATGAGCACGTGGTGCTTCGTGTCCTGTGTCGCGAGCACGAGGCGTGTGACAACGTGCACGACGCTGTGCACTGTGTTCGTGTATCAGTGCTTACCCGAGTGAGTTTTTACGTATTTGGACACGCCGTGTCGTGTCGTGGTGGACTGCCACTGACACACACGACACGTTTATGTATGGGGCACCAGTTACCAACCTAGAGATTCGAGCCTTAGCTCGTTTTGGTGTATGAAATCGGGTTATCTTAGTTTCGAGTTCACAGTCCAATTTTTCCAGTTTTGGGGATATTTCCAGTTTTGAAAAAGTGAAATTCAAATCTATTTCTATTATGATTAATACATGTATATGTGTATTTCAGTGTATATATATGTAGTTTATATGTTTGTGTGTGTGTAGGTATGTTTTTAGGAAGTATACATGTATATACATGTGTATATACATGTGTGTTTATTGTGGGTGTGTGTGTGTATATTATTGTGTGGGTTGGGGACTGTTTTCAGTCCCAGGAAACTGGAACTCTCCCCCCCTGTGACAGTGTGTGTGTCTCCTCTCTCTCTCACTGTCTCACTCTCTCTTTCACTCTATGTCCCTCTCTCTTCCCTCTCTTTATATATATATAGTATATATATAAGTTTTTTATATATAGATATATATATATATATATATATGTATATATATATTGATATATATATATATATATATTTGTATTAGGTCACATATATAGTGTATCATATGTGTGTGGGTTTTGGGTATTGTATATATGGTATTCCCATATAGGTATATAGATAGTAGATTGATGTGTATATATATATATATATATATATATATATATATATATATATATATATATATATATATATATGTATAACTTACTATAGGGCTATATGAAAACCCTATGACTAGCCCATGGCCTATGGCCAAGATCATTAGCCTATGGCTAGGGGCTAGCCCTAATGACCCAAAACCCACTTGTTGACCCTTGATGACTAAAGGTTGACCAAAGTCAACCTTAGGTCAAAGTTGACCTAGTTAACCTAGAATTGACTAGGAATGACCTAAAATAACTAGTTTGACTAGATAATTGACCATTATTGACCAAAGTCAACTATAGGTCAACCATGGCCTAATTGATCTAGAAATGGCTTGGATAGACTTAAGAGGACTTGTTGACTAAGTTTGACTAAACCCTAGGCTATTAACTAGTTGGTTTAGGGTTGACCTATATATGAGTATACTATTGTGACTTGGGTTTTGTGGAAGGACTTATGTAGGTTAAGATATGTATGGGTTAAGTTAGATACTTAGAGTCAAGTCATGACTTGAGATTGGAATGTGGGATTAGCTTGAATATAGGATTAAGGTTGGTATTATATATATATGTATATATATGTGTGGTATACTTGTATAGGTATTGGTTATACCTTAACCTTGTAGTTTTGACTTAGATAGTTGACCATTGACTTAATCACCTTGCTGACTAGTCTTTGTTTGACCCAAAAACCTAGTTAGTCTAAATTTGACCTAGATTGATCATGTTGACTAGTATTTGACTAGTTTGGCTAGAATGTTGACCAAGGGTTGATTTTAACCTAGATTTGACTAATCTTGATTTATTTGACCTTGTTTGACTTTATTTGACTTAGTTTAATTTCCTGTGATCCAGTATGACTTCCTGTGACCTAGTTGACTATTAGAGTTGACCAAGAGTTGACTTCTGACCGGATTGACCTAGAATCATGTAGTATGCATTGTATACTTTATTTTTACCATTGTGGATACATTGTGACTTGTATTACTCTGATTAGGAGCCATACACCTCTCCTCAGACAGTATATCCTCTTCAGACATTCAGTTATCAGGCGAGTACATTCTCTGACCGTTTCATACTTGTTCAGGCTTTACTTCTCGCTCTAGATTACTTTACTTGTTGCTGTCACATTGGTAACACAGATTGGTACTATATGGATCTTTACATGAGATGTTATCCCCCTCGGGAGCATCGGGTACTTCATGCTACGTGTGTTTCACTATCATCATGTACACCTATGCTTCCATTATCATGTGCACTAATGTGATCATGTACTCTCATGTTTACTGAGCCCTCATGTATACTATCATGTGCACCCTTTCATGGGCCTCATGTGATATCATGTACAATAACGTAACTTGTATAGATCCTTGTGTATTGATTGGGGTAACGGGGGAGTAGAAGTGGACATGTGAATAATTCCAAGTAGTGTAATCATGTGCAACTCAGTAGTATAATCATGTATAAATTCTAGCCATTCGCATGCCTATCTTGTACTCTACATTACTAGTCACTACAGTTCTCTATATACAGTAGATATTTCATTACAGCTATCTCTTTTACAGCGTATATTTTCTTTCAGCAGTTCATGTATCTTACTCTATTGCCTGTATCGTATTTCCTAACATGATATGAACTGCGTGAGATGTATTGTGCTCGTTCCTGTCCTGATTGGACCTGTTGAAAATATTACAGAGGATGAGGCCCTGGTGACTACTTATTATGGAGCAGGACTAGATGACACTTGTATTGAGGACCCTCAGCAGGATCCACCTGCAGCTGAGGATGTTGTTCCAGTAGTCTAGACCAGTTTAGTCTAGGCGGTCTTTTCTATATTTACTTTTTGTCTCACATTCTGAGTTGTATTTTGAGATGTGGAGATGTATAGACTCTTAGACTTATTATATTTTGAGTTGACATTCTGGATGTTATGTATCCTAGACACTTAGACATTTTTCATCTATTCTACTGTTCTCTTGAGTTACTGTCTATCTATCTATCTTTCATTCTTCTACCCTAGATGTGATTGAGATGTATATTGTTATGTTACCTCCACTCGGAGAGTATAAACTGTACAGGTACCTTATATTGTTAGATGATTGACCTAGGACAGTGTTCTACCGCCGACACTGCGGCGTAGGCTGGACGTACCCACTTCTCGTACCCTTACTCTAGGGTGCGGGTCGTGACACGTTTTTAGTGGTGGCCCATGCAGGTCGAGTTTATGTAGTGGTATTCGAACTAGAGTATCACTACAGCCTGCGATAGGATTTGAGGAATAGGCTTAGAGAGAGTGGATACTCAATCACTGCTAGGATACTTTGAGAGATTCCGGGGATGACCCTTGAGAATCTTATTTTGAAATTACGATTTAAACTTCTTTTCCCTTGATTGAGTTTGATTTTGGAGGATTCACTGTAGAACTTTGAATCCTGGTGTTAGTTGATGATTTTGAAATTTTTTGTAGTTGTTGATTTTAATTTCTTAGTGTTAGATTAATATCTTTTATTTTAAGGTACTCAATCACATTTATGAGAAAATTCTTATCTGTTTCTTGCCATTTAATTCTCTTGCTAATTGCTTACCCTTGAAATGAACTGTCCCCTCTATTCTGCATCTTGCTTAAACTTTTTCTACCAAACTATGTGATTGTATCCCAAACCTGACTTACTCGATATTTTCTCAAATCAAGACTTATTGAGACCTTCTAACCTTGACCCTTGATTGATCGAACCCTAAATATATTCATCTAGTAGCCTATCTATCCTTAGGACTGTGTTCCTAAATTATTTACTGGATTCCTGATTAATTTTATTTCATCGGTTAATTTGATCTTCTTCAATTTTTGTATCAATTATCACGTCTTGAACTCCCACTTTCTATTCTAGATCATTGGACGTCCTTTACCGTGACTTAGATATTCAGAGTATAATACTAGCTGTTATCTCCCAACAAACTTCACATGTAAGACCTAGACTAGCCTACCTTCATGTAGGTATTCCATGTCCTACAAAAACCCGTCTCCTTGTACTCCATTATCTTGATATGATTTTTTGGTCAAATGGCTAAACTATAACCTCTACCATGATACTAAATTAATTCTTATTTCAATTAGAGATCCACCTTGGCTCAATTTTTTCGACCTGGCATGTGATGGTGTTCTGCTTGAACCCTCAAATACTTAACCTTGTACCTTACCTTGAATGCTTGACCCGATTGGTTAAGAATCTTGGACTATGTCTCTTCTTTCATCATTCCACCCTTACTTATATCTTATGCTATAAATTTATCCTTAAGTTTTACAAGCTTATCCTTTTCGAGCTTGATCATGGTATATTTTATTGGGTGTACACCCACTAATATATTATCTAATCAGAACCGGCGCATGATGGTCTGATCAACCTATTGCGTTTGGGTTCGCTTTTTTATATATTAATCTACGTGGATAGAGACACAGTTAAACTTACCCTAGAATCTTATCCACAACAGCCTTGACAATTCTCCTTGGAATTATTTTATCACCTATGAACCTCGTATTCATATCCAGTTGGATTAAATTTAATCATGACCTGGATCTTCATCATTAGATGCTCGTGCTCATACTTGATTTTATTAATTTCCCATCTTGCCCAATCTCGATTTATCCTAAAATTGATCAACTTAGATCGTGTCAAGACTAAAATCTATTTGTGATTGTTTGTACCTAAATTTTCAATTTTTTTTATGGAATGGTAACTTTAATGATTTCTCACTTGTTAATGACCCATTTTCATATAGGAGGGTAGACGACCCTATAGTCTTGATGATTGTTGTTTCCTTACCTTCCCAAATTTGGACACCTTAGATTGCTTGAACGTTTTGATACCATAGGACAGTATTGATCTAGAATGACTAGTGCACCTGGATGAGACCGCAGATTGTTCCATTTAACCTGTTCCCCTGGTACCACTATTTCATCATGATTTTTGGTTCAATTTAGGCCATAGACCTTTTCCACTCCAAATTATGATCACCGTAGACACATTACCGTGACTTTTAAATTTGGAGCACAAGACTAGTTGTTTTCTCAAAACTAATTTCACATACATGACCTAGACATGACATACTACACCCATGACCTTAGTGTCCTACTCAGGCATACCATTGTGTGCTTCATTGCTTAGTACGATTTTCCTGACCCGAGGCTCCATCCTGATTTACCCCATGGAGTTACCTTTGATTTCGATTGAATTAAGGACACCTTATGACCTAAAACTGCCAACCAATTTTTAGACATGACCCAGTATAGGTCTACTACCCATATTTTGCTTGTTGACCTTGCATGTTGCTAGGTAGTAGCTTCGACCCTGATTGTTGGGGGTTTGACCTAGGAGGAGTACGACCATCTAAATTTCGAGGACGAAATTATTTTAAGGTGGGTAGACTTGTAACACCCTGTTTTCTGAAATGAGGGATTTTTGAAAAATTATTATTTTTATTATTATTTAATGGTGTTTAGGGCATGATATGGTTTAGGGTGATTATTAGTGTACTTAGAACCATTTTCTAAGTTATGCAAAGTCATGACTTATGACTTTGTGATTTTGGTTAGTATAACTTAGTGTAAACCCTAGTTTTCCTTAACCTAGAAGTTGCCATGACCATGAGAGCTTAGCCATAGGCTTAGAACACCAAATTAGTGATTTTTAGCCTAAAGGGTATTTTGGTAATTTTCTAGGAATTATTTGGAATTGATTGTGTTTATGTGTTTTTATTATTGTCTAATTATTGTTAAGTGTCATGAGAGCCCCTAACCAAGTTTAGCCTAATCTAGAGATTAGTTACTAACCTAGAATGATAAGGGGATAGATATTTACAATGGTTAAAGTAGGAAAAATATCTTGATATTTACTTTGTTGGATATTTTCCACAAAACACTCAAAATATCCATGCTTTTGGCACCAAAGTCCTTCCTTTAGCTTGGAAGAAACCCAAGGACACCCCCCCTTGTCTTGGCCGGCCATAGGGCACCCCCCCTAGCCCTACACCATTCTATATAACCCCATTGCCTTCATTCATGGCCAATTCATATGAAATTAAACCTAGAAAAATCCCATTTCTACAAACCTTGATAACTTGATCAATTTTGATCTAAATCACCTCTAGTTTCTTGCATTGGACTCCCCTACACTAGAGGATACTAGTTAGGGCCTGCTATCGAGGATTTCGTGAGCTTTGGGCATCACCAAGTTGAAGTGAACACCCCCCTACTTGGGTTTTTTCTTGATTTTTCACCAAATAGGTAAATATCCAAAAACCATGTTAATTTTGTGTTTTCTCTTCATATTTGCATGCATCTAGGTACTGGGGTACTGTAGGACAAATTTGGTGAAGGTTTGAGTTGGTTTGGTGTCCGTATCGGACACATATCCTAGACTAGGAAACTGTGTTTGTTGAAATGCCACAAAGAACTGGTTTTTATTAAAATGTGAAACAAAATATGTTTTTGGGTAGCCCTAGACACCTAGGTCACAACCCCACTGGACTGAACACAAAATTGGGTCGTGTTCGTGTCTAAATCGGACACGAACCCACTGCACGAGGCCCTCGTGCAGTGCCCTGCTACCACCCCCTTAGTTCTCACTGTACAGACCACTAGGACACACCAAAATTGGTGGACACGAGGGGGCAGTGTCTGAGAACATGCCCCCAAAATCTCACAACTTCTCGTGTCGTGTCGAGTGAGAATTCTCACTCGCACTGGACACGGGCTGTCAGCGCACACGCGCGCGAGGGCAACTTCGAGCGTGTCATGTCGCGCGGACACGACACTTGGGTGCCTCGTAATGACACTATCGTGTAGCCCTTCATGTGGCGTACACGAGGACACGAGCACGTGGTGCTTCGTGTCCTGTGTCGCGAGCACGAGGCGTGTGACAACGTGCACGACGCTGTGCACTGTGTTCGTGTATTAGTGCTTACCCGAGTGAGTTTTTACGTGTTTGGACATGCCGTGTCGTGTCGTGGTGGACTGCCACTGACACACACGACACGTATATGTATGGGGCACCAGTTACCAACCTAGAGATTCGAGCCTTAGCTCGTTTTGGTGTGTGAAATCGGGTTATCTTAGTTTCAAGTTCACAGTCCAGTTTTTCCAGTTTTGGGGATATTTCCAGTTTTGAAAAAGTGAAATTCAAATCTATTTCTATTATGATTAATACATGTATATGTGTATTTCAGTGTATATATATGTAGTTTATATGTTTGTGTGTGTGTAGGTAAGTTTTTAGGAAGTATACATGTATATACATGTGTATATACATGTGTGTTTATTGTGGGTGTGTGTGTATATTATTGTGTGGGTTGGGGACTGTTTTCAGTCCCAGGAAACTGGAACTCTCCCCCCCTGTGACAGTGTGTGTGTCTCCTCTCTCTCTCACTGTCTCACTCTCTCTTTCACTCTATGTCCCTCTCTCTTCCCTCTCTTTATATATATATAGTATATATATAAGTTATATATATATATATATATATATATATATATATATATATATGTATATATATATTGATATATATATATATATATGTATTTGTATTAGGTCACATATATAGTGTATCATATGTATGTGGGTTTTTGGGTATTGTATATATGGTATTCCCATATAGGTATATAGATAGTAGATTGATGTGTGTATATATATATATATATATATATATATATATATATATATATATATATATATATATATATATATATATATATATATATATATATATATATATATATATATATGTATAACTTACTATAGGGCTATATGAAAACCCTATGACTAGCCCATGGCCTATGGCCAAGATCATTAGCCTATGGCTAGGGGCTAGCCCTAATGACCCAAAACCCACTTGTTGACCCTTGATGACTAAGGGTTGACCAAAGTCAACCTTAGGTCAAAGTTGACCTAGTTAACCTAGAATTGACTAGTAATGACCTAAAACAACTAGTTTGACTAGATAATTGACCATTGTTGACCAAAGTCAACTATAGGTCAACCATGGCCTAATTGATCTAGAAATGGCTTGGATAGACTTAAGAGGACTTGTTGACTAAGTTTGACTAAACCCTAGGCTATTAACTAGTTGGTTTAGGGTTGACCTATATATGAGTATACTATTGTGACTTGGGTTTTGTGGAAGGACTTATGTAGGTTAAGATATGTATGGGTTAAGTTAGATACTTAGAGTCAAGTCATGACTTGAGATTGGAATGTGGGATTACCTTGAATATAGGATTAAGGTTGGTATTATATATATATGTATATATATGTGTGGTATACTTGTATAGGTATTGGTTATACCTTAACCTTGTGGTTTTGACTTAGATAGTTGACCATTGACTTAATCACCTTGCTGACTAGTCTTTGTTTGACCCAAAAACCTAGTTAGTCTAAATTTGACCTAGATTGATCATGTTGACTAGTATTTGACTAGTTTGGCTAGAATGTTGACCAAGGGTTGATTTTAACCTAGATTTGACTAATCTTGATTTATTTGACCTTGTTTGACTTTATTTGACTTAGTTTAATTTCCTGTGATCCAGTATGACTTCCTGTGACCTAGTTGACTATTAGAGTTGACCAAGAGTTGACTTCTGACCGGATTGACCTAGAATCATGTAGTATGCATTGTATACTTTATTTTTACCATTGTGGATACATTGTGACTTGTATTACTCTGATTAGGAGCCATACACCTCTCCTCAGACAGTATATCCTCTTCAGACATTCAGTTATCAGGCGAGTACATTCTCTGACCGTTTTATACTTGTTCAGGCTTTACTTCTCGCTCTAGATTACTTTACTTGTTGCTGTCACATTGGTAACACGGATTGGTACTATATGGATCTTTACATGAGATGTTATCCCCCTCGGGAGCATCGGGTACTTCATGCTACGTGTGTTTCACTATCATCATGTACACCTATGCTTCCATTATCATGTGCACTCATGTGATCATGTACTCTCATATTTACTGAGCCCTCATGTATACTATCATGTGCACCCTTTCATGGGCCTCATGTGATATCATGTACAATAACGTAACTTGTATAGATCCTTGTGTATTGATTGGGGTAACGGGGGAGTAGAAGTGGACATGTGAATAATTCCAAGTAGTGTAATCATGTGCAACTCAGTAGTGTAATCATATATAAATTCTAGCCATTCACATGTCTATCTTGTACTCTACATCACTAGTCACTACAGTTCTCTATATACAGTAGATATTTCATTACAACTATCTCTTTTACAGTGTATATTTCCTTTCAGCAGTTCATGTATCTTACTCTATTGCCTGTATCGTATTTCCTAACCTGATATGAACTGCGTGAGATGTATTGTGCTCGTTCCTGTCCTGATTGGACCTGTTAAAAATATTACAGAGGATGAGGCCCTAGTGACTACTTATTATGGAGCAGGACTAGATGACACTTGTATTGAGGACCCTCAGCAGGATCCACCTGCAGCTGAGGATGTTGTTCCAGTAGTCTAGACCAGTTTAGTCTAGGCGGTCTTTTCTATATTTACTTTTTGTCTCACATTCTGAGTTGTATTTTGAGATGTGGAGATGTATAGACTCTTAGACTTATTGTATTTTGAGTTGACATTCTGGATGTTATGTATCCTAGACACTTAGACATTTTTCATCTATTCTACTGTTCTCTTGAGTTACTGTCTATCTATCTATCTTTCATTCTTCTACCCTAGATGTGATTGAGATGTATATTGTTATGTTACCTCCACTCGGAGAGTATAAACTGTACAGGTACCTTATACTGTTAGATGATTGACCTAGGATAGCGTTCTACCGCCGACACTACGGCGTAGGCTGGACGTACCCACTTTTCGTGCCCTTACTCTAGGGTGCGGGTCGTGACAACAACCTCGGTCCTTGTTTAGTTTACGGGTTGTAATCTGGCTATCAGAAAAGTTCCATGGTTATCTCGTCGTATATCAACCTGACATGTTTTCGAAATTTTAGTTTTAATATTAGATTTTCTGTGCTGATTGCTGGCTTTTGTTCTTATTTCGTGGCCCCCTTGTGGCACTTGCTCTTTCTGGGGTTGACCCAGCTGGTTTTGTGTGGCCAGATTTCGGAGCAGCTCCCGAGGATCTACCAAGCTTCCAGCCCAATGGTGAACACTAGACGGAATCCGGGCCAAGAGTGGGTTTTCTATTTTGGTTTTGCTCACTCTATTGTAAAAATTATTCTTTTGAGGCGTTTAGCCGACGAGCACCTGTTAGCTCGAAGCACTTTTACTTACTGTCTGCCTACGGGCTGTAAACATGATTGACAAATCCTAGGGTTGATCATGTATGACTTAACTCTTGCTAGTCATAACATTTTGTAACGACTAGCTTCATGATAAGCTGAATATGTAATATTTGGGATGCCTTATAATTGTATATTTAATGATCATACATCTTGCGACTTTACTTACTTGTGGTGATTGAGACACTAGGCTTATTCATGACCATAAGAGACTGTTGGCTTGTAGAAAACCCTCACATATCTAGACAGCCGTGACCGTATATCGAGGTGGTTTCCATTTTAATATACGTAGCTGGCTATGTCTGCCCCCGCTCTCCAGTATTCTGGTTCTGGAGCGTGACATGGTTTAAGTGGTGGCCCATGCAGGTCTTGTAAATCAAGATGTGTGGGGGTTTACCAGATAGATGTCTCAATCAGTACTCGTCCTTGATCTCTGTTCGTATCCTCTGAATCCCTGGATTCTTGCCCTGATCCTGTGCTTATGTCGTTGATCTGTCCTGGTCCTTTCCTTATTGTTTCCTGTGTCGTCTTCTTCAGCGGCACTGTACCTGGTCCTACCGATCGACAAGGTGGAGTACATCCCGCGGATCAGCAGCAACCTGGAGATCAAGCCCAGCATTCCGGGGTAGCCTCCAGAGTAGTGCCTACTGGAAGAGAGTCACCAGTTCGGCCCATCCAGCCCACAGAGCCAGATGATGGTACCTTAGTAGGCCTCATCAGAACTTTGATAGCTTCCCAGGATCGTCGAAGCGACGCCCTGCACCAGACAGTTCAAGATGCTTTGACCCGAGGCGGACATCCAGGGAACCAGGCAGCGAACATCTTCAAGCGATTGAACCCTCCTTTCTTCGACGGCAGCGAGGATGTGGTTGCCGCGGATGCATGGCTTCAGGATACCGAGGTGGTTCTGGAAGCAGCCAGGACACCTGAGAATGAGAAGGTGGCAGTGGTACGCCTGCAGTTGTTAGATTTAGCTCGCAATTGGTGGGCGGCGCAGGCCATGGGATTAGTGGCACCCATTGCTTGGGCAGTGTTTAGGAAGAGATTCCAGACGAAGTACTTTGATGCTGTGGCTCGGTACGACCTGCAGACAAGATTTACCAACTTGAAGCAAGGAGGTAGGACGGTCGATGGTTATGCGACCGAGTTTTCTAGGCTGAGTAGGTTTGCCCCCACCTTGGTGGCAACCGAGCTCGATAGAGCCCAGCGGTTCCAGCAGGGACTGCATTTGGAGATCTTGTTGGCGGTTGAGCAGTTCGAGCACCAGACGTTCGATGCGGTCTTAAGAGCAGCTAGGAGGCATGAGTACACCTCCCAGAGGATCGTAGATAGGACCGGAGGTAGGAAGCGGTCCCGTAGTCAGATGCACCAATCATCAGCTCCAGCCCTGGCAGCTAGAAGTTTGACCATTGGGACTCCGAGGTGGGCGGCCTCAGTAACGTCGGTTCAGCATTAGACCCTGACGTACCCGCAGCAGCAGAAACAGACTTTTGCGATAGGATGTTCTCATTGCGGGAAGCCAGGGTATGTGGTGGCAGACTGTCGCAGGGCGCAGGGATTGTGCCTGGCTTGTGGAGTAGCAGATCATAAGGTTGGGGCTTGCCCGAATAGGGGTGGTTCATCTACATCCAACCCTTCTAGCTCTTCGGTGAGAGGACCGACCCCAGCACCAGTTCAGCAGCAGCAGTATCAGTCTTCGAGGCCCTTGCCGCCTCAGTCTCAGGCATTCCAGTAACAACATCCCCAACAGTATGCTCAAGCCCAAGCTCAGACCCAGAATAGGCAGAGAGGTTTCCAGCAGAGGGGACCAGCAGCCAGAGGACAAGGTCAGGCCATGATGATGGCTATGGAAGAAGAAGTTGCACCAGGTGAGGTAGTGGCAGGTATTCTCGTCAACTCCTCTCCAGCGTCTGTATTATTTGATTCTGGTGCATCGCATTCATTCATGTCTGTACGATTCGTGACACGGATAGGATTGGAGCCCGAGTCATTATCAGTGAGGCTTAATATACTTACTGGTAATGGCCTTGTGGGAGTAGATCGAGTGTTTTCCTCGTGTCGGATCGAAATTAGCGGTAGGGAGTTCTCCGCTAGATTCATAGAGTTTCCTATGGCAGACTATGATGTAGTCCTAGGCATGGATTGGTTGAGGAACCAGTATGCTAGGATAGACTGCCATATTGGTAGAGTTGTCTTTAGTATCCCCGGCGAGCCAGAGTTTTTATTTTCCAGAGGCACAGTGGAGCCATCTTCTCCAACATTGCGGATGGCAGTAGCAGCAGTGCAGTTACCCCGGATAGTTGAAGAGTTTCCAGATGTCTTTCCAGAGGAGCTTCCAGGGATGCCGCCAGAGCGGGAGATTGAGTTCACTATAGACTTGATTCCCGGGACAGCACCAGTGTCAGAGCGAGTCTACAGGATGGCGCCTTCAGTATTGGAGATTTTGTATAAGATGATTGAAGAACTAAGGACCAAGGGATTCATCCGTGCAAGTGGATCGCCTTGGGGAGCCCCGATGCTTCTTGTGAAAAAGAAGGATGGTACGTCCAGGCTATGTGTTGATTATCGTACCTTGAATTCGGTGACAATCAAGAACAGATACCCTCTTCCGAGGATAGATGACTTGTTTGATCAGCTCAGAGGGCCTTCAGTATTCTCGAAGATCGACTTGCGGTCAGGATACCACCACATCAGTGTCAGAGAATAGGACATCTCGAAGACAGCATTCAGATCGAGGTATGGACATTGGGAGTTCCTTGTTATGCCCTTTGGAGCGACCAATGTGCCGGCCGTATTCATGGACCTCATGAATCGCATTTTCATGCCTTACTTGGACCAATTTGTGATCGTATTCCTAGATGACATCCTGGTCTACAGCAAGAGTAAAGCAGAGCATGAGCAGCATCTCAGAGTCGTCCTTCAGACGCTTAGGGAGCATCAGTTGTACGCCAAGTTCAGTAAATACGAGTTCTGGCTCGATCGCATTTCGTACTTGGGTTACATTATTACCCGAGAAGGAGTGGAAGTGGATCCCCAGAAGATTGTTGCTATCGAGTCATGGCCGGTACCCAGCTCAGTGGCAGAGGTTTGCAGCTTCCTTGGATTGGCCGGCTACTACCGACGGTTCGTTTCAGATTTTACAAGGATTTCAGCGCCGATGACCCAGTTGACCCGCAAGGATGTGCTGTTTGTTTGGACAGCAGAGTGTCAGGAATCATTTGAGAAGTTGAAGCGAGGTTTGATAACGGCTCCCATTCTCACCCTTCCAGATGGGACTGGAGGATTCACAGTTTATTGCGACGCTTCAGGCAGAGGATTGGAGTGTGTCTTGATGCAGCATGGGAAGGTAATATCTTATGTGTCACGCCAACTTCGTGATCATGAGAAGAATTACTCGACCCACGACTTGGAATTGGCGGCGATAGTATTTGCTTTGAAGTTGTGGAGACACTACTTGTACGGAGATAGAGTGGAGGTCTTTACTGATCATAAGAGCCTGGTGTATGTTTTTACACAGAAAGACCTTAATTTGCGGCAAAGAAGATGGCTCGAGCTACTAGTGGACTATGATGTGGATTTGCAGTATCATCCCGGGAAGGCCAACGTTGTAGCAGATGTATTGAGCAGGAGAGCCGAAGTTTATCTCCTGATGGCGCAACCAGAATTATTTGCAGATCTTCAGAAGATGGGAATTGAAGTGGTTCTTCCAACCAGTGTGGCATTGATGGCCAGCCTACAGGTTCAGTCCAGCATAGTTGAGAGGATCCGGATGGCGCAGTCAGCAGATTCCAAGATCCAGTGACTCAGAGCAGAGTGTGAAGCAGGAAGAAGGCCAGAGTTATGTATTCATAAAGACGGTATACTTCGGCACGGCACTCGTCTTTGTGTACCCAGTGGAGATATCAGACACGAAGTCATGGCAGAAGCCCACAGTTCGCAATATTCTATTCATCCGGGTAGTACGAAGATGTACCGTGATATTTGTCAGCATTTCTGGTGGAATGGCATGAAGCGGGAGATAGCCCGGTTTGTCTCTCGGTGTTTGGTTTGCCAACAGGTTAAAGCTGAACATCAGAGGCCCGCTGGACTTCTTCAACCCTTATCGATCCTAGAATAGAAATGGGAGCATATAACCATGGATTTCGTGACCGGATTGCCCAGATCTCCGGCCGGCAGAGATGCTATTTGGGTAATTGTGGACAGGCTTACCAAGGTGGCACACTTTCTCCCATTCAGAGTTGGACAGTCGACGACATAGCTAGCAGAGATATACCTCAGGCAGATCGTCAGGCTTCACGGTATGCCAGTCAGCATCACCTCAGACAGGGATTCAAGATTCACATCACACTTTTGGCACAGCTTGCAGAAGAGTTTGGGGACTCATCTTCAGTTCAGCTCAGCTTATCACCCGCAGACGGATGGTCAATCAGAGCGCACAATCCAGACCCTTAAAGATATGTTGAGATCTTGCACCCTTGACTTCGGTGGTTCATGGAAGAATCATCTGCACCTGGTAGAATTTTCGTACAACAACAGTTATCAGGCTAGTATCCAGATGGCACCATTCGAGGCTCTTTATGGCAGGAAGTACAGATCCCCGCTAGCATGGGATGATATCGGGGAGAGACAGATGCTCGGATCCGAATTGATTTCCCAGACGGTTGAAGTGGTCAGGAAGGTCAGAGATCACCTCCGAGTTGCCCAGGATCGTCAGCACCATTGGGCCGATGCTCATCGGCGTCCCTTAGAATTTGCTGTCGGCGACCATGTATTCCTTAGGATCTCGTCTAACTGCAGCGTCATTCGCTTCAGCGTGCAGAGAAAGCTTAGTCCTAGGTATATAGGGCCGTTCGATATTCTAGAGCGAGTAGGAGATGTATCCTATCGTCTCGCTCTTCCGCCGTCGCTAAGTGAGGTACACGATGTATTCCATGTGTCCCAATTACGACGGTATATTCTGGACCCGAGCCACATCCTAGACCATTCGGAATTGGTTGTTGGTACCAACCTTTCGTATGAGGAGAGGCTCGTGTCTATTTTGGACCGGAGGAAAAAGATACTCAAGAACAAGACTATTAAATTAGTCCGTGTTGCTTAGGGTCATCACTCTCTGGATGAGTCAACGTGGAAGCGTGAGGACGACATCCGATCGCGATATCCCTACCTGTTTGACTCGTGAGGTATAATGTCTTTCTTATGTCTTACATTTTCCCTTCCTTGCTTGTATTGTATGATTGTATGATTGGACTGCTTAGTGTAGCTTGCCTGTGCTTAGTGTAGCTTATCGTGGCAATCTCTAGCTCCTTGATTAAATTCCGAGGACGGAATTCTTTTAAGGTAGGTAGAGTTGTCACCCTTATTTCCCGTATTTTCCGTATTTCGTATTTATACTCGTATCTAGATTTTTGGCATGTATTTTTATTTTTCTCAAACTTGTGGGATTTCGGTATTTCCCGTATTTTGGGTTTTGGCATGGCTCGGTTTTATTTGGATTGGTTTGGTTTTGTGTGAGTTGGATCACCTTAACCTATGCTACCCCTCAACCCACCACAACTCACCCTCTTTATAACCCCCACCTACCACTCTCTCTCCTCATAACTTCTACCATTAATTTTCCTTCTTCTTCTTCTTCTCCTTCCTCCATAACTCTCCTAACCCTAGGCAAGTACATCTTGCCACTACATGAGAACTCTCTTTTCCTTGTCCATTTGCTAGATTAGGGCATGGTGATCATATTAGAACTTGGTGTTTTGTGATTTGAAGTCTCTTTTGCTCTAGATCTAAGTTATTTCTATTTTCGGATTTTGTATGGTTTGAGCTACTTAAGTTGGATTTTTATGGGTTTTGATATTTCCTTGTGGAAGAGAGTTCAATTCCACCCTGGTTAGAACTTTGGAAATCTGGATTTGGAGTTCGGATGGCCAAGTTGTGAGGTTTTAAAGTTTTGGAGCCATTGGAGCTTCTTCTCAGCCATGGAGAAGAAGACCCAGACCCTGCGTACGTGTTTTTACGCGTACGCAGCTCTCAGTATGCGTGACTTTTCACGTACACTGCTCCCTTGAGCGTGCGTGACTTTTCACGCACACTGCTCCCTTGAGCGTGCGTGACTTTTCACGCACACTGCTCCCTTGAGTGTGCGTGACTTTTCACGTACACTGCTCCCTTCAGCGTGCGTGACTTTTCACCTACGCTGCTCCCTGTACCGTGTGTGACTTTTCACCTACGCTGCTCCCTGTAGCGTGCGTAACCTTTCACCTATGCTGCTCTCTCAGCGTGCGTAACTTTTCACCTACGCTGCTCCCTGTAGCGTGCGTGACTTTTCACCTACGCTGCTCCCTGTAGCGTGCGTGACTTTTCACCTATGCTGCTCTCTCAGCGTGCGTGACTTTTTACCTACGCTGCTCCCTGTAGCGTGTGTGACTTTTCACCTATGTTGCTCTCTCAGCGTGCGTGACTTTTCACCTACGCTGCTCCCTGTAGCGTGCGTGACTTTTCACCTACGCTGCTCTCTCAACGTGCGTGACTTTTTCGTACGCTGCTCCCCTGACCCCTTGCTTAACCCATTGGCTCTTGGAGTTTTGGTCTTATTTCTTTAAGCTTGACACTTCTATAGTCCTGTATATAGATATTTTATGCCCATTTTATATCCTTACGCCTTTTGTCATGAATTTGATTTTACTTAATATGTTTGGAATGACTATTGTACATGGCTTGGTATGGCAAGGAACTTGCATAACACGATAGTGACTCGTAGTGGTGCACTCCTGACATGACCAACCTGAC
This sequence comes from Iris pallida, assembly GCA_029216955.1. Classification (NCBI taxonomy): domain Eukaryota; kingdom Viridiplantae; phylum Streptophyta; class Magnoliopsida; order Asparagales; family Iridaceae; genus Iris; species Iris pallida. The sequence continues at coordinate 12,086,353 of JANAVB010015199.1, forward strand.
ATGATAGTGGCCCATCGTGGCGTACTCCTGACAAGTACCCTGACATGATTTATCTTGATACTGTTGCGACGGCTAACTTAACTTGACCTGCCTTGACACCGTGGGTAGTTCTTTCTTGCTTGCTTGTTAAATCCACTTGTCCTATCTTGCAACATGTCTAGGATGGGACTCCTGAGTACCACGGTCAGGAGTACCTACTAAAATGGATTAAGGTTAATAACTAGAATAACTCAGTAGTCATGAAGAGATGACACAGCTACTGGCAATCCCGTTACCTGGGCGCTCTTGGGATCTGTAGCCTGTCGTTGAGTAGGGCACATTTCCAGCACACCGTCGCGTGTTGCACCCTCTAAGTCACCTAAGGGTACATTTGTCCTCGGGCGATGTACCCACCTGAATTCAACCCTAATCTTTCGTCCTGGGTAACCTGGATGGTCTGCAGGGCTTGCGGCTGTGGAATAATCTCACTTCATCTTGTTAGTAATTAGGCCTGTGATAACCCTAGTTAGTTAAAGTAGTAAGCCGTAGGATCTGCTTGGCCGTGATTGATTGAATGAGGTATAACCAGTCTAGTCATGTCTTGATCCCATGCAAGATTGCTTCCTGTCTTGATTACTTACATTACTTATCTTGCCGATAAATGGTGGAAAACCAAGCTCTGTTCAGATGAAGGGTTACAACCCCGGTCCTTGTTTGGTTTACGGGTTGTAACCTGGCTATCGAAAAAGTTCCATGGTTATCTCGTCGTATATCATCCTGACATGTTTTCGAAATTTTAGTTTTAATATTAGATTTTCTGTGCTGATTGCTGGCTTTTGTTCTTATTTCGTGGCCCCCTTGCGGCACTTGCTCTTTCTGGGGTTGACCCAGCTGGTTTTGTGTGGCCAGATTTCAGAGCAGCTCCCGAGGATCTACCAAGCTTCCAGTCCAATGGTGAACACTAGACGGAATCTGGGCCAAGAGTGGGTTTTCTATTTTGGTTTCGCTCACTCTATTGTAAAAATTATTCTTTTGAGGCGTTTAGCCGACGAGCACCTGTTAGCTCGAAGCACTTTTACTTACTGTCTGCCTACGGGCTGTAAACATGATTGACAAATCCTAGGGTTGATCATGTATGACTAAACTCTTGCTAGTCCTAACATTTTGTAACGACTAGCTTCATGATCAGCTGAATATGTAATATTTGGGACGCCTTATTATTGTATATTTAATGATCATACATCTTGCGACTTTACTTACTTGTGGTGATTGAGACACTAGGCTTGTTCATGACCATAAAAGACTGTTGGCTTGTAGAAAACCCTCACATATCTAGACAGCCGTGACCGTATATCGAGGTGGTTTCCATTTCAATATACGTAGCTGGCTATGTCTGCCCCCGCTCTCCAGTATTCTGGTTCTGGAGCGTGACACCTTGTGCCGACTCCAGGAAGTGTAGCCAGTGCCTTCGGGTTGCTGATCATACCCCTCAGCTTTTTGCTGGCAGAAGACTTATAGCACTTTCGAATCGCTGCACCTCTGTGCTTCGGCCACTAGTAGCTCCTCTACAAATATTATAGAAAATTTAAAATTAGAAACTATATAAATAATGATTAAAAAAATTATTATGATATACAATAATATTATACATACCTCTAAAATCTCAAGCCAAAGTAATGCCTCCTCCTTTGATATGGACATGAAGTTGAGATATGGATAATGAAAGTGGTCCTTGTAACACCCCCTCCCCTCCCCTCCCCTCCCCCCCCCACCCCGCCCCAAAAAAAGAATTTTGTTTAGTTTAATTATATATATATACATTTGAGTGCAAATCAAGAAGCCATATGACTAGTTTGATCGTAGTTATGATTATATGTGACGTAATGCTTATAGGGTATATTAGAAGTGTGGCATGGCTAGCATAGTTATATCCCATGACCATATAAATAAATCATATTAATGTGTGATATATCATTCATATATAAGTTCAGATGTTGCATGCCATATATTAAAAGGCCCTTTCAACTAGAAACAATTTACAACCCTCGGCCATTAGTAGCAATCCCTTTCTTGGGAATTCATGTATATATATTCATGAATACCTATTAGGGTGCACCCCAACAATAGAGGAGCATATATATATATATATATATATATATATATATATATATATATATATATATATATATATATATATATATATATATATATATATATGTGTGTGTGTGTGTGTGTGTGTGTGTGTGTGTGTGTGTGTGTGTGTGTGTGTGTGTGCGCGCGCGCGCACGCACGGACCCTAACCATAGAGGAGCATATATATATATATATATATATATATATATATATATATATATATATATATATATATATATATATATAGCATATATATATATATATATATATAAAATATATATATATATATATATATATATATATATATATATATATATATATATATATATATATGCTATATATATATATATATATATATATATATATATATATATATATATATATTATATACACACACACACACACACACACACACACACACACACATGGTGCTGTGGTGTAATGGTAACACCACATGTGCATGTGGGGGACGGGCGGGGTTCGACTCATGGAGGAGCCGAGCTGCTTGCTCTTAGGAGGTTAGCTAGGGGGTTATGTATATATATATATATATATATAATTTTTTAAGCAACCATGTCATCTTTTTATATATAAGGCACAAAATGCCGAATCCTTTACAAGTAAGGTCGAAAACCGAAAACAAAATGAGCCGGGTTGGAAGCTCCTCCTCGAAGACAAAACACCTCGATCGAAACCTTATTCACGACTGTGTAGGGAGTTCCAGAAGTCCTCCCTAACGTGCTTGTAATGTCTGCTGACTTTGTTTATATGTCTGAGGCTCTTACGAATAAGTTGTGGAGAGTTGTACCGGTACCCCTCATATCTGAATTTGTTGCAATTCTTCCAGTTAACCGATGTAATGGCAGCTGCGACGATCTGGTGGCCGTGAGAAGCTTCACCCCAGTTGGCTAGAAGATCGTTGAAGCCTCCAGTAGCCGGGCCTGTGAGGCAAGTGGAGGAGAACCTATTCTACACCTCGGATGCCATGGTGCCTGCTACTAGAATGTGCTCTGCAGTTTTAGGCCGACGCTCCGAGCAACAATGACATACGGATGACAAACTATACCCTATGGTGGAGAGTATATCATCGGTAGGGAGTTTCTTACGTGATGCCCTTCTGAGCAAAAATGATCACTTCTTAGGGATCTTAGGGATGCAAGACTGTCAAAAAGGCACGATGATGGGGGATGGCTTACCGAGACCATGGGCGGCCTGCCATGCCGAAGCCAGAGAGAAGGAGCTGGAGGCAGTCAAGGTCCATCGGAGAGAGTCAGGGTCCGTTCCAAATTACCAATCCCGAGGTAGCTAAGGCATCGGCAACCTCCGCACTGAGCCACTCCCACACCCTTTCTCGGTTCCAATCTCCGATAATGTTCCACAGGTCTCTAATCTCGCTGGCGGGGGGGGGGGGGAGGGGGGGGCAACACCCAGGTAGAGGAGAAGGAGGACGTCTTCGACCCATCTTTCAGAAAAAATGGACGATTCGCCCGATCCCAGCCGAAGACGAATCAAAGGTTCTGTGAGCTGACGACCAATCAGGATGCGTCACCAAGATGCCGAGGATCTACTATTGTGGATGGCAATAGAGGGGTGAGAATATTTAAAATATATGGCCTCCATGAAATGTGCCCATATAGAGTAATTCGTACGGAGTTTCCACCACATCTTGATCGAGCAAGTGTCAACAATGTGTGCCAATCTGCTGAACCCTAGTCCGCCTTCTGCAGTAGGCCTAGCCATAGAGTCCCAGCTATCCCAATGATGCTTATCCTTGTCATCACTGTGACCCCAGAAGAAGTTGGTGAAGAGGTTTTCTATATGGTTTAGGACTTTCTTTGGGGGGAGCAGGCGGCCAGGGTGTAAATCGAGATAGAAGAGAGTACATGCTGAATTAGAATCATCTTGTCACCAGGCGATAAAATAATATTGTGCCATCCCTCAATCTTTTTTTTCTTCTGATTTTACCTGCTAATTCATCAAAAAGGCCCGTATTGGTTCTACCGTACGCCAGCGGATATCCTAAATAGTAGAAGGGGGTGTGCCACGGTGTAGGATGTAATATTATAGAGCATATCGGTGTGGTCCCTGTCTGCGGCATGGTAGGCATAGATCACACTACTGTTGGGGTTGATGCGCTGACCGGATGTATCTCATCCGCGTGTTGTTAACAACCTCGACGGACCCCACGTCGCCTGATTAGAAGATAAGAATGTTGTCGGCGTAAGCCAGGTGAGTGATGATCGGGTAGTCGCTCGCGGTGTGGAAGTACCGGAAGGGGGAAGGGGTGCCAGGCAATTGGTTAAGGTTTCTGCTCAGAGCTTCAGTAGCGATGATGAAGATAGTGGCCGATAATGGGTCTCCTTGTCTGACGCCATGGCTCGATTTGAAAGACCCGTCCGCTTGGTCGTTAACAACGGTAGAGAACCAAGAGTTTCTAATCGATCTCCAAACTATGTCGATCCACATCTCCGAAAACCCAAATGCCCTGAACACCCAGATCATGAATTGCCAATCAAGCCTGTCATACGCCTTCTCCATGTTCAACTTAATGGCAATGTTACCACCCCTGGATAGGAATTTCATGCAGCTGATCATCTCATGGGCCAACAAAATATTGTCCAAAATGTTACGTCCATGAACGAACCCACTTTGCTCTTCCGAGATGATAGTGGAAAGTAAACCAGTCATGCGATTAGCAATAATCTTGGATAAGATCTTGTTAGTGAATGTGTATATACTCAACGGACGAAAACCTTTAAACGTTTTTGGGTTATCCTTCTTAGGGATTAGAATCAGGTAGGCGCTGGATATCGCTTTGGGGTACCTGGCACCTTAAAAGATGGTAATGACCGTCCCGTGAATGTCAGTCCTGATGATGTCCCAGCAGGACCTGAAGAAAATGCTAGTGAAGCAATCCGAGCTAGGGGCACTGTGATCGTTCAACGACCAAACTGCATCTTTGACTTCATTTCTGAGGGCTGACATGCAGCAGGATCTTGTCTCTGTCCTCGATCAAGCGGGGAATGGCCGCCAGAAATGCTTCATCCTTATGGATGACCTCTTTGGTAAACAACTTGGAATAGTAATCCGTAGCTGCTAACTGAATATTACGTTGGTCTTTGAGGGTGTGGCCGCTCTTATCAGTGATCTCGTGCAGGTTAAGTTGTTGTCTGCGACTTTTGACACGAGAGTGTGAGTATTTCGTGTTCTTGTTTCCCTCAATATCCTAAGACAGTCTGGCTTTCTGTTTCCAAAATTCCTCTTCAACTTTGAGGCGGAACTTTAGAAGGGCTCTGATGAGGTTGAGGGTAGCACGGGCCGCGAGAGAGCCGTCACGGGCGTACCAAATCTCAGCGCGAGCGACGTCGTCCTCCGCGGTGCGAACCGCCTGGAAGATGTCACCGTAAGCTTCCTCGCTCCGAAGGATGAGCGCTTTCCTAGTGGCTTTCAGCTTGGCAGCCACATGTTCGAGGGAGTCAAGGTTGTCGGGGCTGCGCCATGTAACCGATACGGTGTCCCTCAACTACAGGTAATGGATCCAGAGATCAAGGAAGTGGAAGCTTTTCCTGGTCTGATAGATATTTCTTCTGACCTCAATAAGAAGCGGGGAGTGATCCAATTCAGTGGCAATGAGGTAGGTGAGTATGTAGTTGAGATCAAGGTCCGACCACTGGAAATTAATGAGGGCAGGATCTAGGCGAGAGTATTGTCGCCTAGCCCCCACCTACATGTTTCACCATGTGAAAGTGCTGCTGGAGAACTGGAGCGGAGACAGGTGGGTGTTGAAAATGAAGTTGGCTAAGTCATACATCGCTGACGTGGGAGGAGGCCTTCCTTCCGACTTCTCCTCTCTGCATGTGACTGTATTAAAGTCACCAACGCAGATCCAAGGGAGGTTGTTATAGTTATGCTGGATACCAATCAGAGTATCCCACAGAAGTTTACGCTTGGTGATATCGCAGCTTCCATGAACGATGGACTAAAGCGCCCTAGACTGGATCATGGGTTGTTCCACCCAACACGAGAGCATCTGCCTCGAATCGTGAATGATGCCGTGATTCACGTCTGCTGCGAGAAGGATCCAAATGTCGTGATAGCCAGCGATAACTGAGGGAAAGCCTAACTACATTTGAATAGACTTGAGTTTTTTGGAAGGGATTTTGGGTTATATATATATATATATATATATATATATATATATATATATATATATATATATATATATATATATATTGGAGGGATCCACATCCCCTCATTTTTTGCATCCCGAAGCATCCCCATGTTAACAACCGTTGGATCTTATTTAAGTCATCTAATCTTAACCGTTGATTTGAACCATTCATATCAACGGTTAAGATTATATGATTTAAAACAACATCCGACGGTGGATAGCATGGGGATGCAAAAAAGAAGGGGATGCTGATCTCGCCTCATATTTACTAGCCCAATAACTCCTACTCCTAGTCATATAATATATATATATATATATATATATATATATATATATATATATATATATATATATATATATGAGGGATCAACATCCCCTCACTTTTGCATTCCCATGCATCCTCATGATAACACCCGTTGGATCTTCTTTAAGTCATCTAATCTTAACCGTTAAAAAGTTAATGGTTAAGATTTGATGAATATATATATATATATATATATATATATATATATATATA
>JANAVB010015199.1:12098152-12099882 GCA_029216955.1 Iris pallida
GGGGAAAAAATGATTATCCATGATAACATCCATTAGCTTATAACCATATAAGAGAAATATATACAAGAAAAAAAGGCATTGTGTTAGTCTTACTGTTGTGAATTCGCGGGAGCAGTTGGTGTGTTGAGAGTAGCAGAGTACCGAAATCCTCAAAGCAGTTAGAAAGGAAGTAAAATGGTAGTAACTAACTTGTACAAAGCTTTCTCCCACTTTTAGTCTACATCATCATGGTATTGGTACCATGCAAAGTTACACTAACAAATGAAAAGCCAGGCAGTATGCAAACCTATTGCTTGACCAATAAGTAGGGGATGCAAGCGATCCGAAATGACACAATACAAGCCAGGTCTGATTCTAGACATAGTAGGCAATTAAAAGCACATTTCTTCCTCCTCTTCGATCAGTTTCTCCTTCTCTTTTGAGGAGAGTACAAAATATATCATACAATTTTTGTCGGGAGGAAGAATAGATCAAGAACAGGAAACCAATCAATTTAACCCATTCGTAATGCTCCGATCAACAAAAAATAGATCGAAAAATCAAGGAGAAATAGAGAAGGACTTACAATCAAAGAAGAAATTCCTTACCAAAACGGGACCAGACCACGACGGAGAGAACGTCACGAACCCGCTCCCGATTTTTTGTCCGATCGTATCTCCCATCTTCAGTAAGTTGCAGAACGAATCCATTCCTTTCATTGGAGTGTCCGACTAGCAAACCCTTTTCAAACGAATCCATTCCTTTCAATAGCGAAAAAGGCATATTTTTCTTGGACAACAACTGAAAAATTTAAGAAACCCTGGAATGATCGAGAGTTGGGGAGGGCACGAACCTGCGTCCCTGGATGGAGTTGCAGATGAACTCGTTGAGCTGGACGATGAGCCCTTCTGGAGGGCCCCGCTCTGGACGATGTGGTTCATCTGCGTGGCCAGCATCGCCTGCTGCTGGTGGACCCCGTCGGAGAGAACCATACGGAGCCTCTTCATCTTGGTCTGCGCGGTGTTCACCAGCCGGACCTCCATCACCTGCAGCAACCGACTTCAGGTCCTCCGACGACCCCTCCGATGTGGTCGAGATCGCACCTCGGCTAAGATCCATCGATCAGAAACCCTAACCTAACTCTTGAGGAAATTAGGGGAGAAGAGGATTGGAGAGATGCTGCTCGTTAGAAAATTGATGAGAAATGAATTTTCTTTCCCCTCCCACTGAGCTTTATACAGTGAAAAAATTGTAAGTTTGCCACCGCTCTAAAGTATTAATGACGTTTTCTTTTATAAACATTATGAAAGCCCAGAATTAGTCCAAACTTCATAGAAAAAGGTATTTTTTACTTGATAACGCTTATGTATCAGCCGTCATTAAAACTCCTTGTTGAGCGTTATTAAAAGGGTTTTTTTGTTGTAGTATAAATTCTACAAACCCATGGTAAGTTCCCAACCTTTTTACCCCCTCTATTCTGGCATGTCCTTTCCCAAATTTATGTAAATCCTCCTATTGATCATGTTTTGCCATGTTGTTACCATGTTTTGGTTTCTTGAAAGCCATCAAATGCTTGCATGTAGAATTGGAGAAGCAACAACGTTGCGTTAAGCATGCTTGCTAGGTTTTGTAGAATTGTTTTGAGACATCATTAATAGATTTTTATGAAATTAAACCCACATAAATTCTGAGATTTTATTTCTTTTATCATGTGCCTATGATTATTAGATGCCCAATTATGAACCCTAACT